>VURO01043137.1:80105-106635 GCA_015108175.1 Pelvicachromis taeniatus
CAATGAAATAAAGTCCTTTATTAAATGGTGAAATGCCAATAACTGGGAAAGTAAATGGTAAATTAGGATCAGTTTGGCTTTGGGCAAAAAGAAAAAAAGGAAGAATTAGAAGAAGAAAATTGCAAATATTTCGTGAATACAGCAGGACTTTTACTGTATGGAAGAGTGATTTCATTGTCATACCTGGCTTAATGTGCTCCACCCAGCATAAAGTACCGGATCATATCAGGGGGGGTCTCTGAGATTCACACTTCTCTCTCTTCTCTCCTGAGGTAATTCTGCGCCCCACTCTTCTCCTGAAGCGCCACCAGTGGACGTCCTTGTTCCGCCTGGTGTCACCCAAGATGAGCTGACCTAAAGCCGTGCCAAGCAAGATCCGATCCGCAGGAGAGAATAGAGAGAGAGGGAGAGGGAGAGAGAGAGCAAGAGAGGGAGGGAGAGAGAAAGAGAGATTTTGAAAAGACCGGCAGGAGGAGCGGGACTTGCTAAAAGGACACAAGCGACTCTTAAATCCATCCGCTTCTCTATTTTTACGCAAGAGATTGGAAGAAACAAACAAACCGAGACCAGCGAGTGAGAAAAGTAGCCCGTCTTCGCCGGTCTTTTACATTATTTAAAATAATTCTCAGGTAAAGTGAGCTTTTATAGATTTTTCAAAGCAAAATTTCACGTGTCTTGATTGAATGATATACTCAATTTTTATCACTTAGATTTTTTTTTCAGATATTATTATCTTTTGTGTCATCACTAAAACAACTGACTCTTCGTGTTCTCTGTGTTCCCTCTCTCCTCTGCAGACACACTTGGGGGAACACGGAGCCACCATGATAAGAGCTGTGGATGTTGTGCTGGTTTTGCTGCTCGCCGTGTCCCTGTCGTGCAGGAGCGCCTCTGGAGGGTACGGGATGAGCATGTTTGCAGCACAGACCTCTCCTCCGGATCCCTGCTACGACGAACACGGCAACCCGCGGCGCTGCATCCCGGACTTCGTCAACTCCGCCTTCGGGAAGGAAGTGAGGGTGTCCAGTACCTGCGGGAAGACGCCGAGTCGCTACTGCCTCGTGACCTCTGCCGAGATAGGAGAGGAGAAAACCAGGAACTGTCACACCTGCGACGCCTCTGACCCCAAGAAGTATCACCCACCAGCGTATCTAACGGATCTTAACAATCCTCACAACCTCACCTGCTGGCAGTCCGAGAACTTCCTCCAGTACCCACAAAATGTCACCCTGACTCTGTCCCTCGGTAAGAAGTTTGAGGTAACGTATGTGAGCTTGCAGTTCTGCTCTCCCCGACCCGAATCCATGGCTATTTACAAGTCCATGGACTACGGGAAAACTTGGGTACCCTTTCAGTTTTACTCTACCCAGTGCAGGAAGATGTATAACAAGCCCAACAGGGCCGTTATCACAAAGCAGAACGAGCAGGAGGCAGTCTGCACGGACTCCCACACCGACATCTACCCTCTGACCGGCGGGCTCATCGCCTTCAGCACGCTGGACGGCAGACCGTCGGCGCACGACTTTGACAACTCCCCGGTGCTGCAGGACTGGGTCACAGCCACTGACATTAAGGTCATCTTCAGCAGGTTGCACACTTTCGGCGACGAGAACGAGGACGACTCGGAACTGGCCCGGGACTCTTATTTCTACTCAGTGTCGGACCTGCAGGTCGGAGGGAGATGCAAATGCAACGGACACGCATCTCGGTGCGTAAAGGACCGAGACGGGAATCTGGTGTGTGAGTGTAAGCACAACACCGCCGGGCCCGAGTGCGACAGGTGCAAACCTTTTCACTACGACAGACCGTGGCAGAGAGCCACAGCCAGGGAGGCCAACGAGTGTGTCGGTAAGTCCCACCCGCGGTGCTCCATCCCGGAGCGACTGTCTGATGACGAGAGGTGTTACTTGATCTGAAATTACGAAATTAGAATTGCTGTGGGAGGATGTGCTGATGTGTTGGAGATGTGGAAAATGTATTAACTTAACCAGGTAGATTGATAAATGGAAATATTTTTGTTAAGCAAAATTATGTGTGTCGATAATAATAATAATAATAACAATAATTAGATTTTATTTAAGTCTGCCAATAATTTTATTGCTTTAGTTTATTAAGCTCAAACATCGTATTTAAATACAATCTTTACTGTGGTTCTGTTTAAAGGAATACTTCGGCTCACATCCACGAGCATATCTGGATGTAAGTCACATGCAACATGAAATGCAATTTGAAAGTCCATTTAGCTCGTCGAAAGCCATAATGGAGGCTTTTAAACCACCTCAAACGGGACCACTGAGCCTAATGACCCACAGCATCATTTCTCATCGCTCGACTTCACCGCTACAATAAAGCGATGCCTTTTAATTTATCTGAAGAATCGTGCAAAAACTCGCCACACTGCTAATTGAACGCAGACCCTTCTTCATTCCCCAATCACACAAGTATCTTCCTCAAACTCGATCAGGTGTTGTGACATAAAGCACGGAAATGTAGCTTTATTGCTTTGGGTTGTACAGTTTATTGGTACATTCAAAGTACGAGAGCACGCTGCAGAGAAGAAGATACATGTTATTTGCTTTATTGGTTGCAAATGTAAGTCATTCAATTTTAATCCACTTTAAAACGGATTATAACCACTGTGCAAATTCCTCATATTTGGATAGCATAGTTAATTACACTATTCTCTTAGACTGAGCAGCAGAGAAAGGCAAGAATAACTGAAAACCAGCCTGAACTTTTTTTTTTATTCAATACCAAAAAGAAACAGGTGTTACACACAAAAGAGGCAAATTTCACGATTTTATCAGCAAGTCAGCTCTTTGTGTCTGCAAGTTTCATCAGCAGCGGAGTGATAGAAGTGATCAAAGTTATAATAGTTGTGTTTTATTACAAGCTGGCACGGATAAGTAAGCCTGTAGATTGCAGATAGTGCAGAATGCCTTTCAAATGGCCAGGTTTTTCTCAGTTTAAGTTATGCAGGCTAGAAATTCAGAAAAAGCTTGTGGGCATTCCAAACACTGTAAGAAGTCATTTAAGAATTGTTTGTGCAGATACGTGAAACTGTCAGTTTCATCCCTGATCTTTAATGAGGATCTTCATTCGCTATCCTTTGTTTGGCCATGCTTTGTAACAAATTCTCTCTTTGCATTTTCTTTTTTATATATATAAATTTGGTTTTATTTAAATGACTGTATCTAGAGGTGTTAAAATCGCGACAGCAACAGTGTTGCAGTAATCTGAAGTGCAGCCCCCGGTGTAGGATGTCACGAAACAGCCAGAGAGTGAAAAGGACAAGCAAAAAGATGACTGATGATAGACACTAAAACGAAACCCTCAGTGTAACACTCTACAATCACAGAAAGACACATCCATCACAAACCAATTCAGACTCTTATATTTTCCATTCAGCTGCAGGTCTGCAGGGGGAAAGGGGCTCTATATTGTTTGACAGTCACAGCACATGTCAGCCACTCTGACACATAGCAGCTGTTTAAAAGGTTTTTGTTTGCTGGTGTTGCCCATTTCTAAAGCTCTGGGACATTCTCAGTGACAGATGTGAACATGCTGCTAAGTCAACAGAAACAGTGGAAGCTGTTCATACTGTAGGAAAAAAGTCACAGTTTGTCCAAGGAAGCCATAAAACCCAAGAAAAGAGTGTTTTTACTCTTTAAAGTTTGTTTCTCTTGTCTGGTAACCCATTTTAGCATTTTAGCATGCTTTTTTTAAATACAAAGGTAACTAATAGTTAACACAAGTACGTGATTTTGCAGCTTTGTTTAGTTAATATTATTTATTTACATTAAAAAAAATGTTTGTTTATTTTTGTTGTTGTTTTTTCCAAAAGTATATTTCAAAGTTTTTTTTTTCACAAGAAGAAGACCAGTTATCATTTAAAGGTACAAAACATTGAGATAAATGAAAAATGTGTTGGTCGTTGTTAATGTTAGATCTATCATCAAATTAGGTAGAGGGACATTTGGAGACATTTGTAAATAATAGCAAAATTATAAAACAGGAAAAAAAAGCGACAAGCCCTGAATCATATATAAACTATTTTATTTAATGTTATTTACCGTGTTTTTATACCTGACCAGAAAACATAATATATACATATATAATAGCTGTTTGCAGGCTTTGGAAAAGTGTGTGCGCATTTTTTAACCTGAAGCAAAAACCAAATGTAGGAGAGAAGTAGAAATTACAACTTTGTAAGTAAAAAGTTAACAATAGAAGAGGGAAAAGTAACATTTTCATAACTTTAAATATCACACTAACATCTGGGGGGAAATAGCGAGGAGAAAAAACTGAATGTAATGCAATGAGCTCAATAACCCAAGTGATGTGGAAGTGTCCTCACTCAATCTTTTTAGGCTAAATAAAAATAAGCTAATAATACGCTCATTTACAGGAATCCCAGTCAAACGTTAAAGGAAAGAAGGTATTAAATGTTTCAGCTTCTCTTGAAAAAATAAAATAAAATTACAAATGTACTTCTTTTTGTTCCCTAGTTTGCAGTTTTAGTGTAATTCACTTGATGTCTTGGGTACAAGAAGAAGACAAAGTGTCTTGAATAATTTAGGACGATTAAGGACGATTGGGAAGCTAAAAAGCATGCAGAATGAGGGGACAAGTGTCGTACTGCAAGGGCCAGCAGGGACGGAGGGAGGGGCCGACCGGGAGACGAGAATAGTGAAAATGAAGTAGATGAACTTAATCCAGGGGCGGGGTGTATGTCGGATAGGTTGGAGGGGGGGCATGCGATGAAGAAACTGCGTGAGGAAGAGCAAGGCAGTGAAATAAAAGGCTAGACATTTTCCTCAGTTGGTCATTTTGCAACTCAGAGTTTAAGGTCAGGAAGAAACTTTCTGTCCTCTCTGAACTCAATGACGTCTGATCGACAGATCACATAGACAAATCATGATCCACCTTAGATCACAATTAGTCACCTGGATAGAGGCCTCCCACTTTATGTATTAAAGCTTTGCTGTGTTATATTTCACTGATGTCAACTTTCAGCACATACTGACAAATTTTAGCACTAAATCAAAATACAGATAGTTTTGTTGTTGTTTTTTTGTTTGTTTGTTTTTGATTGGACAAGACTTTTTTAAGCCTGAGTAGTGCCTGCAGGTCTTCTTCTATAAAGGCCTCTTGGCTGCATAAAACAGGGTACCGTGTTGCCCTGGGTTTCAACTGTGTCAGTCTAAACCCAAGACAAATGGATTCTGCGTGGGCATTTTTTTTCTATCAGTCGCCGCTGCTGCAGCAGCTCCTGAATGGTAAACCTGGAAATAAAATTAAGAACTAATGTCTTTTCTCTTCTCCTGTGGTAAGTGGACACTTTTTAATATTACTTTAAGAAATTCAACATGTGAAAGAAAGAGGGAGCCTCACATGTCTTTCCATATCCCTAAATCATTTGGGCGATTTGTGATCTGTGCTTGTTTTGACCCCAGTTATCAAGATCTACATAACAGAAATCACAAAGTACATTCAAATGTTTCCATGTGCTGTTCAGAGGCATCAGACTGACAGAAGCATACATGGTTGGCATGGTTGATTTTTTATTTTTTAGCCATTAATTATTTCAGTTTTAAAGTGTCAGTCACATGCAACAATATTGAAGAAAAAAATACATTAATTCTTAAAAACAGCTGTTTTCTGTTAGGTGGTGTATTTTTTTTCTTAATTTCGTGGATTTTAGCCAACATCTTAACAAGGTTTAGGATCATTCCAGAGCAACAACAGGAGAGAGCGATAACAAAAACATTTCCAGTAATGTTATCAGGATTTTTCAAAATTTCTTGTAACCAATAAAAATATCAGAGTTTAGTTTTCCTTTGCTAACCATAGTGCTTTTAATAACTATACAAGATGAAATCCAGCACTAACAATTAAGATATGCAAATGTTGCCCTCTAGCCATTAGACATGCTGTTCTTTAACTCTTTACAAACTTGATGGCCTACTCGGAGTAACCCTTGAAGCCCTTTTCTGAACTGAGTGGTTTCTGTCATATTTCAGACCTGCTTGTAGAACAACATGATTGGGTTTACGCAGCTACCCTTGGAAAAACCCAGAAACTATTCTTAATAGTCGTCAAGCCACATCTTTATTGATTAAGGTTTCAGGGGTTGTTGTCAAATGCGCTCTTCCTGTGCAAAAGAGTTAAGCAATATTTGCCATTTCTATCCAAGCAGACTAGACTGAGGGTTGTATTCTCGCTTTCGGCTGATTCTGTGAAACCCTTTCCAAAAAATGATCAAACATCACACCCATATGGTGCATGTTTTCTTTGCAATATTTGTTGCCCTTTTTGATTTCATTGTTTAGTTGTGTTGTATACAGTCAGACACATGTTTTTATGTACGTGTGTGCAAAAGAAGTCCCGGCAAGTCAGTTGTCAGCTGGGCAACAGAGATGTCCTACAGGCCTTTCTTCGGATGTTTCCTAGCCGTTTTGTTTGTTTGTAACCTTTCAAACCATTGCTCTGGTTAATGTTTAAGCAACTCACCGTGCACTTTTATAAACCGGCATCCTTCATCTTCAAAGTTGCCGCCAGGATGCGTTGTTAGCCTCAGTGGCAGCAAACAGTGCTGGGAATAAACTGACAGCGTAGCTTTGCACTTTGCACTGTCATACTTTTCTTCACCTTCACTGCTTCGCTGACCCTTTTCTTCTGACATGCAGTCATGGGTAGGCATGCACATATGCTCTCTCACACACACACACACGCACGCACGCACGCACGCACGCACGCACGCACGCACGCACGCGCGCGCAGAGTTTCTTTCAGGTCTTTATCCCTCAGTTCAAACAGGGGGGAATGGCCTCTCTCTCACTTCAAGAACTTCTTTCCATGAGCTCTTATCAGTGTTTATGACTGGTTTTGTAAACCATACTGCAAAAATAAGTTGTGCACTGTCCAGACGACTGGCGAACCCTTCTGTTTTAGATTCGAAGACCTGCTGTATCTCTCAAACAGACAGAAACGTGGACGCAGATTGTAAGCAAGGCTGATGGTACAGTATATCAAGTACTCTAACTAAACACTAAAAAAGACATCCAGGAGAGAGACACACAGAAGCATGCACACACACTGCAGGGGCATTAAAACTGAAAACCTTTCTGCATTCTGTTGTAGGATTACATGAGACTATTTGAGCTTCGTCTGCTGCATTAGCCACTACTACTGCCGTGATCTGGGAGTGAGAAGCTCTATTTTTGCACTTGTATATCCTCACAAGGTGTTGGGATGAGATGCTTAGACACACACTGCATTGCTAATTTAGCTGAGGATCTATGCTAGGAATTCAAAGGCTAGTTACATTTGAAATTTAAATACTTGGGCTTATGAACTTTCACCCTCGGTCAGTATTCACAGCTGTTAAGTGCCGTCACCATCCTGGAGGTCTGAGTCTTTTAAATGCGTGCTTACTGAAAAAAAAAAAATACACTGATGGTACGTCTATTGTTCTGTCTGATTATAGTACAGTCTTTCACAATATAGCAGTATTTAAGTAAGACTGTGAACAAACTAAAATTAAACTAAATAGTTGGTGAAATTCAGTTCCTGAGCCACAGGATGAAAACAACTCTATTTGTTTCAGCAGGATTCTGAGTTTGAGCCTCAGTAGGATACCAAAGTATTTGTGTAAATCAATAATGATAATTTAATAAAATCATTACAATCAGAGGACTTTAATAAAACAGCTACTCTGAATGCTTTAGCAGCCAGAGACAGTACAATCCCCAGGAGTGAGATCATTCCTAATAGCGATAATTTTCCCTCAAATAGATGTGACAAATAGTGTAGATACTGTTGGGTATGTTGAAGCATGGGAGATCTTGAAGTAATTAACGTCAGTAGTTGGCAGCGGCCCTTTTCTGAGCTGGAATTTTGGAGCTAGTTGTTGCTTGTCATGAGGCCTGTTCAAGAAGCAGTTCAATTTTGACGCTATTCCAGTTTTGTGCCGATAATAAACTCTGACAGCCCTTTGAAGACTGAAAATTAGTGTATATCAAAAAAATGTCTGTGGTTAATGTACACACTGGATATGTGTGTGTGTGTGTGTGTTTGCTCTGAGAGGAAAAATGCAAGCAAAGCTGGCACCATAAGCTAAATCCAAAATACATGTGTCACTGTGTTTACTAGAATTTTCTGCACGTTGCCTAATATTAGTCTCAAGTGGAAAAAGAGCACTTTCATTACGATCAATTTTTGTGCCTTTGACAAAGATGCGGTCTTACTTTTGGGTTTGAAAGAAATGTGTTCAGCTGTCGGAAAAGACAAAAATCTGGTCTGAAATTTCACAGCCTGTGTATCTGTTGTGCAGTTCAGTGTCCTTTGGGCAAAGTGAACCTTTCGGCGACTGTGGTTTTGTTTCATTGCTCTGGCTACAACACTTAATGCAACACAGACCCTGCTCACAGTGTGAGTCCCCTTTCTCAGCCAGTGCCTGTGTGCATGTGTGCGCGCGGGCCTCCGTGCACATGCTCGTACCAGAAATGGAACTTCAAGCTTGTTTTTGAGAAATCGTTGGTAGGAAGCCATATTGCATCTGAAAGAATGCCATATTGCGTTACTCTGTTGGCTTCTGGCCTGCGCTCACTTCCTCTTGTCACCCGTGCTGAAGCTTCAACTTACTGTGTACTGTAGCTTTTTTTTATTACAGCATTCAAACAGCCCAGAATCTCATGTTGTAGTTATCATTATAATCATCATCATGCTCTTTATTATGATCAAAATGATCAGTGCTGCATACCTGTGGAAGAAAACATTGACCCTGTATGTGTGTGTCTCTGTGTGTGTGTGTGTGTGGTGTATTTAAAATGTTTCCATTCAATCTGTGCCAATATTCTCCTAGCAGCTGGTGATAATTGGTCTGGCCAATGAGATCCAAATGATCTTTTCCTCTTCTTTCTCCCTCAAACACAGTAATCAGGTGTATTCTCAAGAGAGAAATCTAGACACACTGCACATGCCCGCTAAAGACTTTCGGCTATCTTATTAAACCAGTTCAAACCGCAAGCATAACGTAGGCTTTCCTTACAGCGATGACAGCTGTTTCGTTATTTTTATTGGAAGGCTTGGTTTTCGACAGCTCGGAGAGCTCAATCATGGCAGGTTGCCTTAGGTGCAAAAAGTTAAATGCATTACAAATATACCAAAACAGTGTTCAAACATGACTTAGGTGGCTCCCAAACATCTGTACAAATTCTGCAAGCAAAAAGACCAGAGGGACACGGGCTTTTCACACACAGCTCTACAGATATATGTTGCTTGTGTATGTATCCAATGATAGAGGGAAGACGCTCTTTTCAGTCATAATACCTGCTTGTTGTCTGCAAGCTGGGTTTTTTGCCTCTTTGTGTTTCAGTGTGTCTTTCATGTCTGTCAGAAGGCCTTGACATCATTCGGTGTATTTGTTTTTACTGTAGAGTGTGTGCCTGCATACATTTGTGTCTGTGAGAGAGAGTGAGAGAGAGAGTGAGCGAAATGGAGACTGTGTCTGGATTTCTCTGTCAACTTCATTTTCAGTTCGTGTTAATGCAAACAGTAATACTCTCTAGGATGTGAGCAGCTACTCAGCGCCTGGGGAGGTGTCTCTTAATGAATTAATTGATGACTTGATGCTATAGTGAAAGCTCAACTTAGCAGAGGGAGGATCTCCATGCGCTGTGGTTTTGGCATAAATCACGTATAAGTAACGTGTGTGTGAGAGAGAGAGCGAGAGTGCGCGGGAGAGAGAAACAAAGAGACTGAGAAGGAGGGAGAGGGGTGGTGGGGTGTATGTGATGGAAAGCTTTGGTTTGAGAGGGTACCAAATGATTGGGGGTAATTAAAACCCACACCAGACAATATTAGTCTGCGTTCACACATTAGACACAAGACACTTCAATGCCTCACTCCTCAGCTCTATGAATCACAGCCTTCCTGTCTCCTACATATTTTAAGCACCCGCACTTACACCACAGAATAAATGCTGTCACATAGACGTGACAGGCGGGACACTGTCTGCACGGTTCGGTGGGAAAGTTTCACAGGATTCAGCTCTTTGCTACTATAAGTGGGAGAATGAAAAGTAATACTGTTACACTAATGCTTTATCCACAAAGGAATTATTTGGAAAATTCATACATTGTCTCAAATTCACAGTGTCCACTTAGACGTTCGGTTATTTATTTAGCCTCCACTGTTGCTGTTTAATTTCTTTCGATGCTCCACCAGTTTTGCAATTCCTTGCTCCAATAACAAGGCTGAAGTGTAAATAATCAAACTCAGTACGGCAGATTAGACTGACATATACATATCTGTCTAGATAGATAGATAGATAGATAGATAGATAGATAGATAGATAGATAGATAGATAGATAGATAGATAGATAGATAGATAGATAGATAGATAGATAGATAGATAGATAGATAGATAGATAGATGGGTCATTTTCCCATAAAGTTCCCATAAAGTTCTACAACTGGACTTCTTTTTCCCATGAGTGACATTGTAGTAGGTGTTAAGAAGAATGCAGTTTTTATTTCAACTTCTTTCAGTTGTTGATGCTATTGCCATCATTTTTATACAGTCTACACTCAGTTTGGTTTTGAGTGAGTGACTGCGAATGTAGTCTTGTGCCCTACCCTAACACAGCTAAAGACTGGGTCACAGAAATTGTGTAAGCTCACTGTAAGTAATGGCAAGTACCACCACTCAGCAGCAGTCTTTCTAATGCCCTGAGATAGCTATTCATTCCACTACACAGAGAGTTGAGTCAATACACCACAATTGGCTCAATATGGAATACACATTGAGCCAAAGATGATTGTTTTTTTTAATAGAAGGGTGGAGCAGTGGGCCAGACAGCTACCATCTCTTGCATTGCAAAATGCACCCATAGATTTCTATTCAGGACTCTTTGGTGCTCACTTAAGTGGTTATTAAAATCTGTTCAGCTTGTGTGCATAACAGACAAAATATTCTATGCAACCTGTTTTTCTAAATATACAATAGTACTGCTAAAACATGTGATATTATGTAACAATTCAGCAGGGTTTTCCTTTAAGCTCTTCAATTTATGCACAAGTCATCATCACTCATTCATGCAGTCATCAGGTCTGTAACACACTGTAAGCACAATCCTGATTCATGGCCACTATAGACAGAGCAGAGCGGTCCCACTTGTTGATGTGGGTCATAAAGGGACCAATAAACAGAGTAAGAAAACACAGAGAGAGAGAGAGAGAGAGAGAGAGAGAGAGAGAGAGACTGGCACTGGAGGATTATTTTCAGTTAAAAAGCAGCGAGTGTGTGCGTATGTGAGATCTGATCCTCAGGCCGGGTCCTGTGGTGCTGTAGGGGATCAGAGCTGATGACCTCAGCACCTCTTTGAGGCAGCAACTTACTTGTGGCCATTTGTAGCCAAAGCAAATATATAACATGTGAAAAAAAGGAAGCAAGAAGCACAGAAAGTGATTCTTAGTGAAGAAAATTCTTAAAACTCTCCTGCACTGCGCTCTGGGTCTTGCATTGATTAACTAATGTGAGGTAAAATCCTCACATGTTGCTCTCCTTCTTTTACTTCCAGGTAGGAGAAGCACTGACGCTGGTGCAGCATGTGTTGTTACATTACGCTACAATTACCCAGGTCTGTTCACACTTAAAAATGATAGCCTTGGCACAGTTTGTAACAATTCCTCCAAATATTCTTGTAGCTGATAGGGCTGTATCGGCATCAACAACAACAATAAAAAACAGACACTCTCTTATGTGTGTGTGTAAGAGCGAGAGAGACATAAAAGAGAAGGAGGCTTTTGTATATCCAGCAGCTCAGCATTTGATTCAAGGTGAAAGTCCTGGCAAAAGCCGCCCTGGCAGCAGTCGCACTACTCGTCGACAGGACCACCTAGCACGAGCGTGAGCACATTGTGCTCTGAAGCAGAGGTCCTTAACACTCACAGCTATAGATGATTAATGGCTGGATGAAGTTACACCTCCATGCAGCAGTCAGTTGAGCAGATCAGAGCGCCCCCCGCTGTTGCTGAAGCACACTGTTGCAGTCATCTGAATGAACTGCAAACCGCTGGGATCAGCCACTGAGGAGTAAAGCGCCTGCTGTTGTGGTTTAATTATGCCGTAAACTCTGAGACTCCAGATGCAAAGTCTCAAAGCGTTTTGTTCCGCAGTTAACATTTTAATGATAATAGATTGATAGAAGTTAATGTGTGGGTTAAAAAAAAACCCTTCCACTTGTCTTTTACAGATTCTTTCTTTCTCTTTGTTTTTCTCGAACACGTGCAAACAAAAATGGAGAAACCACCTGTGATGGATCAAGCGGACCTAACCAATTTAATTTTGCACCACACATGCTCACGTGTCACCAGCAAAACAATATCCCTTCCCGTGGAATTTGTTGTGTATGTGTGTGTAGTTGTTGTCAGTGCTGGTGACAAATGGTGAAGGCTGCGTATGTGTGTGTCTCGGTGTTTGTGTAACTAGCCAGCAGGGCACCAGGGGTTTGTAGCACCCAGTTTTCATACATGCCTTTAAATCATAGTTGTGTTTGTTTGTATGGGCCTAAAGTTGTCTGTATAATGAATAGTTATAAATACAACTAAAAGTCATACAGTCCATCATCTTATTCACTCAAAAATCAAAGCCCCTCTGGGTCAAATAGGTGCTAAATGAAGCTGAAGTTGCAGATTTATACAGCTGCATAAATTGGTCTCAGTCAGCAGAGGTCAGCACAAATTAAACTGATTTGTATAAGGTTGAGGACAGGATACTGTTCAGGTTATTTGTTCTCTTACATGGTAAAAAGAAAAACAACTTTGCAAAGTTTACATAACTTACCTAAAGTTGACGGAGCAAATATCCAATCTGATACAGCAAATTTATGGATACATTGAGAAATCAACTGAAAATCTTGAGTGGGTAAAGCTTGAGTTTAGAGCTTTGTACATTTTCCAAGGTAACTGAGGCCAGTGCATATGAGCACATGTTAGGTACCAAGACTGGGGAGCAGTGATGCGATGTGCCAAATCACCCAAAAGCTTCCATCTTACCACGAATTTTGCAATGTGATCCAAGAAAAGGAAATAAAAAATCTATTATAAATATGTCAGCGTCTCCAGCTTGAAAGGGTAGAAATATCTGTTGTGCACAACGATAAGAAGACGATGGACACAACCACAAATAACTACAAGTAGGTGCAAAGGCAATTAGGTGTTAGACTTCTGCATACACAGTCCTTGACACTATTCATTTTAGACCCTAATCTTGCATGCCTCAAACTTGTGTCAACGATCTTGTAAAACAAAAGAATGAAAAAGTATGATAACTGAAAGCAGTGGGCAGCACTTTCAGTTGATTATTCTGGTTTTTGGACACAAAATCCCTAGGAGGACTTTAAATTGAAGATCTTTGAGAAAGATTTTTTGGGGAAAAAACCACTCAAGTGTAAATTCTATATTTGTGTGCATGTGTCTGGCATGTGAAGCAGAATGCAGCCTTTTGGGAGGATGCCTGGGGAAAAGTTTGCGGGGTCATCTCAATTTGCCTGAGCTGATCCCAGGTTAATCCGTCACTCATTAGCTCTCACAGATAAGACAAACGTGGGGTGAGGGGCTGCAAAGCCATACGCTCTCTCTCACTCTCTTTCCTTTTCTTCTCTCCTCTTCATTTAGCTATTTTCAACAAGAACAAACCCCTCTCTGTCCCTCATTGTTATTCATAAAAGGAAAAAAAAAGAAGAAGAAACTGAGCACATGTAATAGAATAAAGCCATGGTCTTGCCTTCTTTACCTAACACCTTTCCCCCCTTATTAAACCCTTGCTGGCTTTGGGGACAATACAGCCAATTAATTAAGGTTGGTGTCCAACTGAGTGCAGAGAGAACTGAAGCACTGGCCCCTGCTGATTGAGCTCCTCCTCGAGGTCTGTTATAGAGTCGGAAGGGTGGTGGGAAGAGGGGTGACCACAGTAAAAAAGTGATGGAGAGTGGGAACACTAAATGAGAGCAGCTTAAAGACAGAAAGAGAGTCTTGACTGAATATGTTAACAGTCATTTTCATTTAAACAGCTTCCACGGCTGCCGGGTCTTAGTTGAGAGCGTCGTCTCTAGTGGTAATGTGTAATGTGTGTGTGTGTGTGTGGGTTGAAGGGGCTCCCCGGCAGCTGTGGGGACCCCCACGCCAGCTGAACAAGTCATCAGGTTCCTGCGTGAGTCTCGTCACTGTTTTTAATAACAAAGGGACCCTCTCACCGGAGGACAAAGCAAACAAATGGGGCTAATTATGGGGGGTTGATAAGGAAATTATGAGGAAATTGAGTCATGAATGGTAATATTTTTGTTATGAGATGATCGTTCGTGGCAAAAATTAATTTCCAAAAGGGGCCCCTCAGAATTTTTTTCTGAAGTTGAGACCTGGAACTGGATGACACGCACAGAAAAACTTGGCCTCGCTCTCGCTTTCTCTCTCAATCTCTTACTCACTAACCTCTGGAGACACAAAAAGATACTGAAATGATTATGCATCGGGTCTCTGTAGATATCCAGATGTCTACCTGATGATAAAAAGAACCTGGAGAATGGACCTCACTCTCTTTTTTTACCCCTTTGCCCTCTCCTTGTTTTGGTCATATTTGTATATTTATATTTCCCCGTGTATGGCAAGGACAGGTCATTGGCAGGGGATGAAAGCTGAAGTAGAGCACGAGGAAGGGCCAATGGGAGATGAGTCTGTAGTCTCTCAGAAAAGTCAGAAAGCTTGGGGTGAAGAAAAAGGTAGCTGGATGGAGGAAAAGACCTTGGCCAGATGTAGCAGTGTGTCTGGGAGATGATGCAGACCTGTTCCTGTAAGCTGTGCTTAGTAATTTGTGGCTTTGTCACTGTTTTTTTCCTCCCTAATCCCGATCAAATGTGTGTTCCCAAAAAGAAAAATGAAATCATACGTTAATGTAAAGACCCTTCAGGGGCAAAGAGGGAGGGTCACTGAAAGGAATCAGTGTTTTGGGTCAGGAAATTATCTTTATTATCATCTTCCTTTGTGGAGTTGTATTTTGAGGCATGCAAAGCCAGGTGGGATCTTTAGTACATGAACTTCCTGCTGTGAGAGTGGACAACAAAATGAGACCTTTATGTCTCCATGAAGGACATTATTCTGCCTGCTGTGTAATTTCATAGTTCTAACAAAATATGTGTTACTTTAAAACTTGTGGCTTTTGTTCTGTGACAGCCACAGTTTCATTATGTGTGAACACGGCTTCCACTTTTAGAAAGAAAGAGAGTATTGGGTTTCTGTGCGGGATTTCCATAGTGGTTGACGGGAAATTAAATTAACTCAGAGTCCTTAAAACAAACAAGGTCAATGAAAAAATAAAGAGTGGAGAGATCACAAATAAAGATATATTGAAAAAAGAAACATGAGTTAGGTTTAAGAAAAAGAATAACGGGCTCGTGTTTAGGCTGCTGCCATGGCCGGTGACCTCATCGGAAATGACACCTCTCTTGCCAGCACAGGGGATTTTGTATTTTACACGGTCTCGGTCACAGTACAATAGGCAAGTTGTGAGTGTGTTGGGTATCCGGCTATAATGATTTTACAAATGATGGTATCATCAACTTGATCTGTATGAAATGCCAACATACCAACGGAAGGATTTTTCAACACCACTGCTGAAATACTGTTGGGTTTCATAAATCAGCTGCAAGACGTTAAGACAAAAAACCTGCAATGAGAGGTCAAAGTATTTTCTGAAGCCATTTCCATTAGATTAAGTTTAAGTGGCCTATTTGATAATTATAGTCAATTTTCCTGGCCCACAATCATCTTGTAGCTGAGAGTCACCCTACTGCCAGTGCAAATATAAAAGAATATCAACAGTCTCAAAATCACAATGGGGTAATATTATTCTTGACATAAATTACACAAGCACTTACATTTCACTGGGGGTTATAGTGTTCTTTGGATGAAAATGTGTAGGGGAACAAAACCCGTTTTTTTTTCAGACCCTTATACTGAAAGTTTGTGATCGTCTTTTTTTAATAGTTTCCTCCTCCACATTAGCTGTGCTTTATAAATTTATTTAGCATGCGCACATACTGTTAAAATTTTCTGTATTTGATTAATTAGTCCACGCCTTGACTGTAATTTGCATATATTTAGCATTGACACTGTATGGGAGGCATCATTATGAGATTAGCTGAACCAAAAGATGGCAGGAGTTCTGAGTACTGCAGCTGCACAACATCTGCAACCGCAAAAGATTGGACTTTTTAGCTCTGTCTTGTCTGAATTAATTGACAAATAATGAAGCCATCGCCCTCCTTCATTTAACCTTTCTTGTTAGAGGGAGCATCAATAACGCCTCAATTTTAGAAAATACCACTAACCAGTGGTTTGAGTTCTTGTTGGCTAGAATTTTAAAAAGTGGCACAATAGTCGGTTTACTCCCTGTATGTCATCCGTTTGCTTGCTCTGGCAAATGCCAGTTCCCCCTTTCACTAATTACCTTCTACCAATGACTAAATTACAATGAGGTTTTGGATTTCTGAATCAGAAAGTTGTTTTTTTTCCCCTTCGTCTCCACTTCCCAAATGTATCCTTCCTGTCTGAGTCAGAAGTGCCACAACTGGTTACGGAAGATATGAAATACTTCAGTTTTTGTTAGAAAACAATTTCCTGTAGGAAAAACTCAAAGGGCTCCGGTTCCAGCAGTGCAGTTAAACAAAGTGGAAGTATGTAAATGTGTTTGTGTACAAGCACATGTTCATGCCTGCGTGCACAAGGGCCTGTTCCCCAGTTTTGAATGGCAGAGACGTGCGGTAAATGTGGTTCTGGAAACAGTACAGTAAAAATATCTCTGCCCCATCAGTGTCAGAACCAATCGGCATGGACCAAACCAGCTGACACGCTGCTTTAACACTCAACCCATCTGCCGAAGCATGCCTCGCTAATAATGAACAGCACAATAAAATGACAGCGCGCATCAGTAAAAAATGTTTTTTAACTTCACTGACAAAAAATACACTCGTATCTATTTATGAACACAGTGCCGTACACCGCTATTGTCCGGTACTTGGATATACTTAGATAGATGATTGTTTTTTGAACTGGATATAAAATAAATATGAATTTTAACAAGTAATTACATTAAAATGTACTGTCATAACAAAAAGATCTATAAGTGCTAAAATGATGGGAAAATGAGCAAAGATTTGGTGAACAAAGGACAATAAAGTGCAAAAAAATGTAGCAAAAAAACATAATTCACAGGGATACGGTTAGCAGAGACACAATTTTAAAATGAAAATACAATTTAAACTTTTTTTAAGGTTGGTGTCATTACATTACATTGAATCTCCAACATGTTACCACAATATACAGTATTTTATTCTTTTAGGCCTATTGTTTGCCTTTATTGCAAATAATAGCTGTTTATATAAATTATATCATGTCATTCCTGTGGCTGTATATATTCATAATTACAGGGGTTGAAACTGCACAGAGCACTTTTCACTTGTTTTAAAGATCCTGTCAGGGAGAAGGAAAATCTGGAATGACTTTGAGCTGCAGTGGAAAATAATACTAAATCTGTTGGATTTGCATTCATAGCATCATATTCTTAGAGGTCCTCTGTTGTTATGACTCACAATAGCAGAGTTTCAAATTGAGATCTGAATTCTTTTCTGACACAAGTGATGCATATGCATGCTCACACACTTGACACATTGTGATCCATTTGATCCTCTCCTTTTCTTCTAATAATTCAAAACTATTTGGCCTCCTTGCTTGCCTGCATTTACTGTAGCTGTTCATGCACTCACATAGTTTCAGAAGGCAATCATACTCATATTAAGCACACGATTAAAATGCGTTCTATACTAATAAGTCTGAAAGATTGTAGGGGATTGTATTCAGCTACAAAATTGCAGATCATTGCTAATGACTGTTCATTTATCATATTCTCCAGCTTGTTGGTAGCTTTGAAGTTGAGTTTGTCAGTCTCCGGTGTTCCCCGTCCATCACAGATTCACACAAGCTGCAGATTGTTAGTCATGCTTCTCCAGGCCCAGTAATAGGCATAGGTCATTTTGTTCACATTGGTTCTCTATCATTTATCCAGTTTTTCTGCTACAGGCTAGAAAAATCTGTTTCATTATGAGATCATCTCTCCACATTCAGCTCTGCTTTCTTCTGCTTCTTCCAAGAAAAACACCTGAGCTGGCGTAAAAGTAATGCTTGTTGCTGGTCTCACAGTCCATTTGTGACCCACAGTCGACCAAGCAAAGTATATGGCTGTATAGTCAGGCCGATACAGCGACAAATTATTTTCCACCGGCACATTGATGGGTTAAAGAATTAGAACGACGTTGAGGAATTCAGGTTAAAGTTCAAAGCGTGTCATTTTGAAGATGGATGAGAGCTGAGGACAATAAATGTGTCACAGAAGGGAAGGAGCTGGCTTTCCGTGACTTCCCACTCATTCCCTCCTCTGGAGAAGAGACTGTGCTTTAGTTGATGGCAAGAAATCAAAAATGTACAGTGTGTGTATGCAGACACACTCAGGCAAAATCTTCAGGTACACTTCCTTCATCAACCTGCCTGCATGCTGCTGCCCACCTTCAAGGCTGGGTGTAATAAGGACTGGCCATACTTACCAAGACAATTAGTAGCCCTAACTTCTGATTTGCTTTTGCTAAGGCTGTTTCCATGGTTAGACACTTTGACAGGCTCAAGGTCACTGCTTAGCTTATATACTGTATGCAAATAATCCCAACCTGCTTTAAATGCGCTGACCCATGTCTTCACAAATTTGTCACTCTCACCTTGCAAAGGCACATACACAGACAGTTTTGGATTCTACTGTAACTACAGATTGTTAAATATACTGCTATTTTCCATAGCAGTTATTCAATTAAAATATTCTCCAGGCTTTAGCCAGCCAGCTTGTGTGTACATGGTGCCCTTTTCCACTGCAACTAAAATATGTCAGTTAACAAGACAGTCCTGCGAAATGTAAAAAAAAAAAGAAAAAAAAAGAAAAGTAAAACTACTACTGCAAACTGCAAAAGTAGGTTATGAAAGGACCGCTAAGACAATTTTCTTTTATACTGCAACCTGGTCTTGAGCCGAAACCTGTCCCCTGACAGTGCTACGTGTTAGTAACTGACAGGTTTTAAAAGAGGTCAGACAGCCAAGCAGTGGAGCTCCAATTTATTCTGAGGTTCAACAGGAGGGACAAACACAAAGGGATGAGAGGAATGGGGAACAGGAGGCAACGGTGTTTTAGTTTAAGATTTATTTCTTTTACATTCCATCTCTCCACTCCTCTACTCCCTTTCTGTTACTAGAGCACTAGAGGATTTCCTCTCCTCTCCTCTCCAGCTCCTCTCCTCTGTTTGACCACTGAACTAAAGTCATTTTCATGGCTTATAAATTTTATAGAGAAATTTGTCACTAATTACATCTGCAGCAGAGAATGCCTGGTTTTCCCCACAGGAAAGGGAAGCAAGGTAAGGAGGGGAGACATTGCACAGTTCAAGTGGTAAGCCTAGTAATGTTGAATTCACAAAGGAATGTGTGCGTGCGTGCGTGCGTGCGTGCGTGCGTGCGTGCGTGCGTGCGTGCGTGCGTGCGCGCGTGAGTATGCCCACCTGTTTAGCATGACCATGCTGCTGCAATTGCTAATTAGGCTAGAATAGATGGTTGAGCAGAGCTTCCGTTTAGCATTGATTTCCATTTCTATGCAAATGTTAAAGCAAATATGTCCATTTGGGCTTAAATTTACCAAATAAACATTTGCTCCTAAGTCAGGGAGAATGACAGGTCCTTAAAGTACTCATATAAAACCTCCAGACAGCTGTAGAGTGGACCTTCTGGTGATATTTTTGCCAACTGTTGCTTCCAAGGTCAATAATGAACTTTTAGTGTCAACAAAGGATGACGTTAAAAAAGCGGAAGATTCCAGAAAACCACTTGTATCAATAATTCCCATCATATTTTTAAATGTTTACCCAGCAGAAAGAAATCTAAATCTAGCTTATCCCTAACCCAGCACTCATCCACTTACCCTTAAGCAAGGCGGAATCGATGCAAAATGTCACCCCGGGGCTCCTCTTCACATGCTGTAGATAAAAAATGCATCTGAAGGGAAAAAGCATAAAAAAAAGAAGAAAGAAAGAGAAAGAGTGGGGACATGGGACTGCTGACAGTGGAACAAACGCTCTGTGTATTTTCGGCCTAAAGAGCCAAACCAGCTTATCTAATCTTTTAAGCATCTAACTTCAAACACCATTTATTCTACTCATCTAACAGTCACCAATCAATGTTGGTGAAAAAAATTCTGTTATAAGATGACGGGTTTAAAATCTTTAGTTGACACTGTTGGAAGACAAAGATGACTTTAATTGCACAGGTTGTGGGATTAGTATGAATCACAGCTATGGAGGAGCGTGAGTTAGCCTTGTGTAAACTCTGTCTTATTGTCTAACACTGACAGCACCAGCCCATCCCTGTCAGCCTCAGGGCCAGCAACGCACAAGACGACCTGCCAGGAGTTATATGAACCCAAAACAATATGGATCTGCTAGTCCCATAGAAACCAAACTCACTAAGTAAACAGACTGGAGGTGATGTTTGACATGAGCAGGGAGAGCCTTTGTTTTGGGAAGATTTGGAGATCTGTCTCGCCTGTTTCCTATGCCTTAGTGGAGTTTGTAGATGTGTGATGCTTCTAGCGAAGGAGACAGGGTTGGGTAATGGCTGGATGTAAAACAACAGAGAGCAAGACTGTGGAGAAAGGTTATTATGCTTGGCTTTGACAGCCAGGTGACAAGGAGCTGTACTCTGATTTCAAACCATTGCACAACTGATTTACAGCTAATACTTGAGAAGGAGCTAAGTCTCAAACAGTTCACACTGTGATTATCAGATCAGACAGTGATGGCGGAAAGAAACATCAGGCACTTGTTTCAATAATCCACGCTTACTTTGTAAGGAAAACATTGCTTCATCAGTCAAACACAATACATTTATACACTATTCCCACTCATGGCCTTTCAATAAAAACTCAACAGCTCTCTTAAGTGAGCCCAGAGATTTTTGGTCTTCCTGATACAGGAACTGTAAATCCAGTTAGTTCCAATCATCATCACGCTCAGGAGAAATCTTTTGCTATCATGCCACTACATCCGTTCACACATGGGGCTCCTGAATATAGAGGTAATATGGCTCTGCCAACGTTATCAGTTCAGGTTCCTTAAAGACTTAATGTCTACAAGACACATACCGAACACATTCACTGTTTAAGCTATCTAAGAAACAGTTCAGTACTACTGGACTATATTGTGATATCACACAGCGGATCGTTGTCTGGACTCAGCCAAAGTTTATGTAGATACTGCTTTCAGCATTGCATTACTCCTAAAGCTGTCAGCCCCTTATGCTATTAAGACAGCTGCTCTTAGTGGGTATTGTTCAGCCGGGAACTATGGAGACCTGACAGGGCCCAAGAATCTTTATTCATCCTAAAAGGCCTTTCACCACTATAGCTCTGAATAGGACCTGCCAATGTCATCCTCCACCCATGGCATTTTTATGGCATAGCTGACATATACACAACGCACTCTCGTCAGCCCCTCTGTGGCTCAACCCAGGGTCCTTTTATTGATGCACTGTATGTCAGCTGTTGTTTTCCCATAGACACAAACTGAAGGAGATCTTTTCCAGGCAACGCCACTTTATCTGGGAATTACGCAAACACTCAGTTGGAGACACACATTTTACCAGCGATGCACGCAAAAATAAAGAGAGACTGGCAGAGAGAATCTCTCTCATGGAAGTGTGCGCGCTTACACTTGCACACGCACGCTTACCTTCTCACACACGCTTTTTGCTTCACGCACACCGCTCAGACAAAAGATCCTTGATTACTCAGCAAATGGATGCACCACTGATCACAGGGTAGCCCTTTTACAAACTGGTCTATTATGCAGTCTCAGCGTGGGGTGGAAGTGTTGCAGGGGCCTGAGGCAGTGTGGCTTTGGAGGGTGAAAAACTCTGTGTGTGTGTGTGTGTGTGTGTGTGTGTGTGTGTGTGTGTGTGTGTGTGTGTGTGTGTGTGTGTGTGTGTGTGTGTGTGTGTGTGTGTGTGTATACGTGTGTGTTAATGTGAAAGTGTGTGCACACGCATCGAGGCTGAGAAGTGCTCCCATGCTGCGCTGCCTAACGAGAGGGCAGGTCAGCCATTAAATGGGCACTAATGCGGGAAATTGGAGGCCATTAGGCCTTTCTTTGTTGTTGTGGTTCTGTGTGGCTAGTTAGGCTCTTGAAAAAGGAAAGGCCTTATTAGCCCCCACATGCAGGCAGCGAGTGAATATATGGGCCATTTGGCTCAGCATGCAGCGAGCTGGCCTAGCGCTGCTGTACGCTGCTATAGATTGTAAGGCCACGTGTACACAAATGAAATTAAATGCATTTAAAATTAGGTGGATTTTCAGCTGCGTTTGTTTAATTTGTATTTTGTATTTAAAAATTATCAGAAAGAAATATGATCCGTAACTGTTTTCTCATCAGTGCAAACGTAACTGACTGAGTATTCTGTGTGTTGAAGTAAGTTTAAAATAAAGCCACAGTTTCAAGACAATTAAAAAAATCTGTGATAGTGCCATATCTCTGTTTTATTTATTTAAAAATAAATGACAACTGGTAATAAGCTGGAAAATAATTTAGAATGTGTTTTATTTGTGATACAGAGTGCAGAGGGAAACTTAACAGGAGAGAACGTAGTTACTGGAATTATTAAAGTATACAACATACAAAATATCAGACGTTATGTCACATGATGGTCACGTAAACGTATCCAATTTGTAACTAAATTTCCATTAAAGAAGCCAATTTAATAAAATAACCCTAAGTTTACCATTTAAGTCAAGAAAATGCAGACTTTATCTTCTTATATTATATTTCTATAACTGACTTTAAATGTAGCATACTAGATCTTGGAGGAGAGCTGGATAGAGAACTATATAGTTTTACTTATGTCCTCTTCTGGTAGTACTGACCTCAATCTACTGTAAATCCATAGCTTAATACTAACCTTCACTCCACTGCTAATAGCATCACGAGGGACTCAAACACGCCAGTTCTCACAGCTCTTTAGTTGCATCATTCAGTTTCACTTTATCGCACGGTGACAGAACATGTACCACGCTCTGCATACTCGTGCTTTGAGTTGCAAAATTTAAGCTAAAATCTAAAAAAAAAAAATTAAAATTAAACCTAAAATCCATATATGTTAAATTATGGAATAAAGAAAGGACAGATAAATAAACAGGTTGACTGAAAAGGGGTCTGACAAGAAGGTTACGGCTGCTTGACAGCAAATGGAATCTGTCCACTGGAAATCAGTCCACACTGCATTTTTAATCTGCCTTTGATAAAACTGCAGGACTGATGAATATTCTGTATGACCTGATCTCAATTAGTCAAGTCTCATCAAGTTAGGCCTGCAAGTAGCAGCAGCAACAGCAGCAGACTGATCTCTTTCCATCCCTCTGTCTGACTTATTTTTTCTTTTCTCAGCCGCTTTCTTTCTCTTCTCATCTATATATATTTTTTCCTTTAAAAAAAAATTTTTCTTTCACCCTTAGTACATGCAGTGTATGAGGCAAAGTGCTTGTTAAAAATACTGAAACTGGGCCTCCTCTGGGGACGGCAGAGATCCAGAGTTTAGTTAGGGGTTATTAGAGACACAGTGAAGAGGGCCAGAGGGCTCACAGGGGGCTAAAGTGCTGCGGCTAATTGGCTGCAATAAAGGAATTAAATTAGCCTGATATAATCTCTGCAGCGGGCGCCTCACTCTCCCGTCCATAACTTCTTCCCACTCGCCTGCTCGCTCGCTCCATCACCCTAGTTCCATGGCATTCCCAGGGTGCTTCACACCATACATGAACATCAAACAGGTCAGCACACACAAAACCATCAACTCCCTCACACATTGCACCCTTCCTCTTCATTAATTAGTGCTTCCTCTCATTTAGAGATTACATTTTTTCCGATTGTTTTTTTACTCAACACCTCAGCCTTTGCTGTCGGGGTGAAATTTGCAACTCCGTGTTGCAGTGAAAAAGTGTTTTCAGTCATTTTCTATTTGTCATAACGGACTCTTTTTTTTTTTTATCCCAGTTTTAAAACCTCAATATGAAACAAAGTTGATTTGTTTCTCTTTTCTTCATAATAGAAGGATTAATTTGCTGGTGATTTCAGAAAGAAAAACAAAAGAAAACGACAGACTTTTCATGCCTACAAGAACGTAATTTACAGGTTGATACCAATATGTGTGGAAACGTGTTATTTTTTCAAAAAGCACCTACCGGTAACCCTTCTGTGGCACCATCTAAAACAATAAATATCCTTTATGGCGCGATTGTTTCTGTATCCAAAGAGAACTTCAAACACTGAGTTTAGTATGTCTGTCATCTCGGTGCCTTAAAACACTCTCATTTAACTCTGTTTTTATTTAGTAATTCCTGCCTTTGCCGTGCCAGTGCCTGGATCAACAGGCACAAGATAAAAAGGAGAAGTGATGTAATGCATACAAAACTAAATAAACACTTGAGCCAAATACTGAAAACAGGATACAATTAAAATTACTGTAGTGCAGAAATATAAGCTTACATGTAATCAGTAGTAATTTGTTGGCTCCAGATTAAATGTAAATATTTCTGTGACTGCACATCACACATCATTTTGTTGAACACTTATTATGGTGGCTTTTTTTTTTAAAAAAAGTGAAATTCTTTCATTGTTTTGGGAGAAACAGCAGCTGTCGGTGGATCAGCGATGGGTGATTCACTCTTCGTAGGAAAATTCCACCATCAGGAAATCTTCATTTGTCTCCACACTAACACGGGTGCTGCTAGAGTTACCTGTCACTAACCTAATGCCTTTAAATCACACTTTGCTGCAATAATACAAACAAGGATTCCATTCAACTACAAAACAATTGTGACTTCGCCGCTGAAATCCCAGACGTCGCAGAATTTCTCTGTAAGCACAAGATGCCAAGTGTCATCCTTCAGCTTACAGGAACATTTTTGCGGCTGCTGTCTGTTAACAGTCAGTACAGCCATACGCATGCCTGAGCTCATTCACCCCCACTTATTTAAACTACATTTACTCAAATGTACCGTGCAAATATTTACATGTAAACGATGAATATTTCCCATTCAATTATTATTTCTACTCTGCTGCAGCTTAGAGTTGTATTATTCTCTTAACTCTACTGTCTTTGATGGTTTTGTAGTTATGTTACAAATTAAGCAACATATTATTTAATATACAGAACCATATGTGATATAGCTCTGCCCGCTGCCCCAGTAAATTCCATATTCACTCATGCGTCAGTAGTTATAAACAAAAAACAAAAAAAAATGAAAAAAACTCGAGCTATTTCTGAATGTGTGCATGGATTACCATTTTCACGCTAATTTTGCTTCTTTGCTGCAAGAGCAGAGGTTTCGTTACACGTCCATAAAAGAGCACTTTTGGACATTTTAACAACATGGCATTTCTGTAGGCAAATTAAAGGGTAAATTTCTGCCATAATAACCCGACTTCCTCATTAAGACATATTGTATTTGTGAAAAAGAAAAAATAAGCAGTACTTAAAACTAATTTATTTGACATCTTATCATCTTTAGTTTATGCAACAACAAATCAGGACTAAATACAAATATCCAGCTAGAACATCATTGGTTATATTAAACTAGGAAACCATGTGGCTCTATTTGGGGATTTCTGTGACATGCGTGAAAAGCAGTGACCCTGCCAAGCTTTTGTAGCCTGTGTGTTATAAGAATGAAGGAGCAGGCAAACACTGTGGATCCAGAAATAGCATGTGTCTATATATGTGTGTATGTTTTAAGTTTGATAGAGAAAACTGTGCCTTACATGCTTCTACCATACAGTTTAATGCACACTACAGTGTAGGGCAGGGGTCATCAACTATATTTGTCAGAGGGCCGAAGTTTTACCAGACAGTCTCCTTGGGGGCCGGACCCCCAAGGAGAAAATCAAATAAAAATCTAATTTTGGCTTTACATTATGTTTAATATTTATACTTTTTCCATTTCATTACAAAACTGAAGGCATTTGATTCAGGATCCCATCACCTATACCACAGTCAACCACTAGGAGTGATAAATATTTTGCTTCAACTCAATTAGGCTAAGTCAACTTTATGTATAGAGCACTGGAAAAACAAACATGGAGGAAGTGACAGGAAAGGGTCTCTTAACAGAGGTAAAAAGGCACTCTCAAAGACCATGAAACGCAAAGTTGATGTAGAAAATAGGTCCTTCAATGATGACTGGACTGAAAAGTACGCATTTATCATGCCAACCTTCCGAAATGCGTCACCAGTATGCCTAATTTGCAGCGAAACTGTTACTGTTGCAAAAGAGTACAATCTGCGCCGTCACCACAACACAAAACATTCTAATTTCAAGGTTTCATATCCTGAGCAGTCAG
>VURO01043147.1:0-20801 GCA_015108175.1 Pelvicachromis taeniatus
AAAAAAAACAACAACTGGGAATTACATCAGATAGAAAAAAACTCAGACGAGTCAAAAGCCAGTGGTTGTGAGTTTTGAAAAGCTTTACAGTTGTTTAAATACAATACACAGAAGTGCTTCTTGCCACAAGAATGCCTTTATTGCCTCAATGTGTTATTAAGGTGTTGTGCGTTGTTTTGTTTGTTTGTTTGTTTTGTTTTTTGTCTCATTGGTAAGGGCTTTATTTGCTTTTTTCCCCCCAGTGTTTTTCCCGTGTTTCTCATCAGAGCATAGACTTGTAAAACAGTCTGTGAATGTCTTATTAATGGGTTTACAATAAACCAGCATGCCTCTTATAATTGTCAGTAAGTAATGTGTGCTCTTTCTGAATCTGTAAGATCCACATTGATTTTCTTTAAATTATTTGTGATGTATCAAGAGAAAAAGAAGAAAAGGGGATTCCTTTTTATGTAAGTAAAAAGAAAGAGAAAAAAGTTGCAGTGCAATAAATTCTGCTCTTATTAAACATGTCTTCTGATGATAATTCATTATTTAGGGCATATTAGTAATTTTTAAGGAGACTGCTGAAGTTGCTTTTGAAGCCTGGAGTAAAGTTATAAATGTCAGGTGTTAATATTTAATATTTGTGTACGCTTGTTGAACCCTTTTCTAGGGTAACCCTTGGTAGCACCAGGTTGAACGCCCTTCAGCCTTCACAGCTGCATAGATTCCACAGGATGCTGGAAACATTCCTTAGAGATGTTGGTCCTATTGACATGGCAGCATCTTGTTGCACATTCCCTCCTCATGCAAAGCTCTCATTCCACCACATTTCAAAGGTGCTCTGCTGGATTGAGATTCGGTGAGTGTGGATGCCATTTGAGTGGAATGAACTAATTAGGATCATTTGATATTTGTGACATCTTGGTGGAAGAAGGTAGGTACACTGTGGTCATGAAGGAATGGTCATCAACAATACTCAGGCAGACTGTGGCAGTTAATCATTGCTCAGCTGGAATTAAGGGGCCCGAGGTGTGCCAAGAACCCCCCCCCCCCCCCCCCCCATTACATCAACACCAGCCTGAACCATTGATACAGGGAAGCATGGATTCATGCTTTCCTGTTGTTTGCACCACACTGTCACTCTACCATCTGAATTTTGGAGCATAAATTGAGACCACTCAAACCAGGCAATGTTTTTCCACACCTCCCCTGACCAAATTTGGTGAGGCCATGCAAATTTTATTCTCGATTTCTTTTTCTTAGCTGACAGGAGTGGCAACTAATGTGGTCTTCTGCTGTTGCTGTAGCACATCTGCTTCAGGGTTTGATGTGTTGTGCATTCAGAGATGTTCTTCTGCATACTTTTGCTATTTGAGTTACTGTTGCTTTATCAGCTTGAAGCAGTCTAGCCATTATCCCATGACCTTGGCATCAACAAGGCATTTTCACACCGAGACTAGTTGATCAGTGAATATTTTCTTTTTCAAACCATTCCCTGCAAAGCCTAGAGATGGTTGTGTTCGAAAATCCCAGTAGATCAACAATTCTCAGAACCAGCAGATGTAACACCAACAACCAAGTCTCATTTAAATCAAATCAATAAATACGTTTCACTATTATGATGCACATTTTGGAATTTCGCAGGTCGTCTTTGCCATGTTTTTTATATCTAAATGCATTAAGTTGGTGCCATGTGATTGGCTTAGATATATGTGTTAATTAGAAGTTGAAATAATGTACCTAATAAAGTGGCTGGCGAATGTGTTTTCATATGTGTAACATGTATAATGTCTGGGTTTTTTTCATTTAGAAAAGGGGCTCATTTAAACCTAAATATCTGAAGATATTAAAGACCTGATCTCTACTTTTTATTTTACTATTATGTTTTTATTTTTATGATTTCCAAAGAATTTGAAAATGTTAAAATAAGTTAAACTGATATTTTTATTGTTCTTCGCAAAAGTACATATTTGTTGCATGAAAAGGTTAAAATGTAGTTTGACAGGCTAACAAAAATATGGCAATTTGAGATCACATGGTCACGTAACAGTGAGTGGACACTAAAAAAGTGATTACTCATTCTGCCATCATGTGGTCCTTCATATGTTTGGTTGCATCATTAAAAAATGTGATTTAATAACTGCTGCTTTCATGCTGCTATCAACTATCCCTGTACAGTATTTTCTTTTTTTTTTCCCTCACAATATTTGTTATGGATTTCTTGAAGCAGTTAAAAAAACATCTAACTGCTATAAAAATCTGCAGCTGATGACAGAACAGCACTCAGAAGTGTTAAGAAAATCCTTAAACAGTGGTCAGCAGCATCAGTGTCCCCCAAAACAAGAGCGTACTGCTGCAATTTCAAAGATGATCACAGCAGAATTAAAGAGAAGAATCTGGAATCAAAAATAATTAAATAAATATATTAAAACACACAGAGCCCTGCGACAGATTGGCAACCTGTCCGGGGTGTACCCCGCCTCTCGCCCCAGCTGGGATAAGCTGAGCTCATAAAACAGTCCAGCTGTGGATCTGCTTCCTTTCCTTCCCTTATATGCTTTATCGCCTCACATTTCCCTCTCTTCACTGTTATAGTTACACAATAATCAAAAGTTTAGTCAGTGCAAAAATATTATTTTAGAGCAGAAGTTGCTGTCAGATGTGCATTTATATAGTTGCATATACAGAGTGATAAGAAACTGACAACAGATTCTTACAATGGAGAACATCGCCAAAGCTACCTATCTATCTGCATAAGAGACCACCCACCTGCCTCTTTGTACTGTACATTTATCAGGCTTTGTTGCAGCGCTTTATCAGTGACTCTCAGTTACAGAATCACAGTGGGGTCCAGTGTCATTTTGGATTATTAGTAACTCACAGGTGGGTTCATGAGTCATCTAGACTCTGTTTGTACAGCTGGCTGCACCGAACCCCCAAACACACACACACACACACACACCAACCACCTCCATATCAATTTCAAACATGACTTGTTACGTGTAACCATTCACTACGTGATTGATGGAGGGCTACTGTGGCTTGGCACGCTGAGAGCACAAACGGAAAAAAGACACACAACAAACAAACTACACTATTTAAAAAAAAAAAAAAGTTCTTTATGGAGCCCATAATTTGCCCCAAGAAAAATCACCTTACTCATAATTTATCTCCTCCATTTAGAGCACAGTGATGTTAACAAATAACCCCCCCGAATCAACGATATCTTCACTTTTAAACAGTTTGACCACAGGATAAAGTCCAGCAGCACCAGAAGGGGCCACAGCTTCACTCCCCCAAGCTGCCTGTCATACCACTGAGCAGGCCACACACACAGTTAGATACGCCATTGTTTTACTGCCTTCTTGTTGTGTGTACCGGTTAGTATAATCTGTTTGCATTTCCATGCTTCTCTGCGTCAAACATCTTAATCTTTCTTAGAATTCTAACTCGGCTCTTACAATGAACTTTATTTTAAAGCATACTCTTAAAACTTCAGCTAATTAGCAAGCCATTATCCTAAGTTATTATCCTAAATGACAAAATAAACCCATGCTTGTACTTTTAATTGTAAACATTTTGCCTTAAAACGTCTTTATCAGAAGTAATATTGTGGAGCACAGCTTGCAGCTGATCCTGTCAACTCCGTACAAGTCCTCTTCATTACACACAGACACTGAACGCACCTCTTCACCTTTGCGCGGCGTGTCATTTGCAGAGTACTATACTCTAATACTACTACACGGCACCTTTGCAAACGTTGTGCTCTGAGCAGTATGTATTGCATTGCATTAGAAGTTCAACAATCCGAACGTTTTAATCATAAAGTACATCACATCACACAGCTGCAGGCCTCCTGCTGCTTCAAGGTAAGAATTGTGTGTTACAATGCAAAATGTTGAGTTTGTGATGTGACGTCGGTTCTGTTCGGTCAGTTTTTGTGCTCAGGGCATGACGACAGGCGTCTTAAAAGCCGAGGCTGAGGCTGCAGCTGATGCGGGCTGTTTAATGTTCTGTGCAGATTTGCTTGTGGTTTCTTTGTTGACATCTGGCTGGCTGCTAATTCTGCTCTTTGCTGCTGCTGCTGCCATTGCACATGAATTTTACCACTTCATTGTTGTTTTGGCCAATATACTGTATGAATGATAGTTTTAACAGAAAAGGTTTGGTGGCACATTTTTCCTCCTGAGCTGCTTTCTGTTTTCTTTTTTGGGGTGTGTGTGTGTGGGGGTGGGGGGCATTTGAGTCTATATTATTTCAATATGTCTGCTGTCTGCATGCACGAGTTTATTATTTCAATGTACTACTGAAAGCTCACATTTGTTTTTTACATGCTTGAGAAGCAGTGGCTTTTAAGCATTCTCCCACATGATATATTTAGCTAAGAATCACACTTACAGAAAGACTCAGGCTTTTTTATTTTTTTTTTCTTGGCTTGCTTTTTATTTTTCTTCATCTCATAATTGCATCTTAACTGCAGAGCTCGGAGACAGTTGTTTCATGCTGATGTTGCCTTTGGTGGTAATCTGCTGCTTAGTGTGCTGCACAGCATCAAACTGGATTTTATTACCAGTTACAAAGACATGATTTATTGTGATGTTAAATCTGATTTTTGACTTTTTCTGGCGCACGTTCATGATAAGAAGAGCATATTATGTAATTTGCTCCGGGTTCAGCACGGATTCAGATTGTCTGATGTAACAGGGCTGCAAACACCTGCAGACAAAGTATCTGTCACCCACTGTTTTCTGATTATTATTATTTTTTTAAACGACTATGTCATCTATTAAATGAGGGTATTCTGATGAAAGTTGAGGGGGCTTCTTATTGTAATCAAAAGAACACAGCTTAGTCTCACAAATTCAGGGAGTCATGTTTAATTCAATTCAGGAACAAAGTGCAGTCATCATAAGGATAAGAGCAATGTGACAAAGAAGCATACTTGTTAACGTTCCTCCAATATATGAACACAATAAACAACCTTATGTGGTACTTGTGACAACTACAAGATATCTCCGTGCAACACACGTGCACTTCACAGGACCACACATTTGTCGTCTAGGTGCTATCAACAGCTGCATGAGAGATTTTAAGCTAAACAACAGCCATCAAAGCTGAAAGAACATGAAGTGGTTGCCATTTTCCAAGAAAAGAGTACAGTTGTAATTTGAATCTTTTAATGTTGTGCTTTTGAAAAATTCCTGGCAAGCATAATTGTCACATTACCATTTTACTGCTTTAATATTTTTAAGAATGCAGAAACACTCAGCAGCGTTTAAATTATATTTTAATAATATAACGCATATTATAGCTGTCACCAGAGGACAATTAATTGTTTTGTTTTGCTGGGCAGTTGAAAGAGGTTATTGTGTTTAGCGTTTAATGATGTCTTTAAAGTTGGATGTATAATTTATTAAGTATGTTAATTTGGCAATATCCACAAAGACACCATTTCTGTTTTGTTTGTTTTTTTCACTTTCATTTTAGCCCAAGCTTTCTAATCTGATGTTTTTATTTGTACAAAGGCATTTCAAAGCCTTGTTTTTCAAATGCCATTCAGAATTTTACTTCTTTTTCAGCGCGTCTGTTGAGTTGTGAATCCGTTTTATTGCTTGCCGATAAATTATCTGATGCGGCTGCCTTAAAGACATCCTGTCATCTTTGTCATTGTTTTAGAATTGAAGAGGATATAGAGAACTTTCTTTCTTGATTTGAATCATTCAGTCTTCCACCAGTCCAAAGCAAGACTTCAAAATAAGGGCCTGTACTCCAAATGTGCAGCTCCACATGTGGAGCTTAGAGGAAATGCTTCAATCACAAGGAAGTCTTTGAACGGTGATCAGATATTTTGCTTCATTTGATCAAATAATTACATTTGGTTGTTATTTGGGCTATAGTAGAGGTGTCCTTCTTTACATACTTACAGAAATCTCAACTTGATTTCATTAACAGCTCTGCGTTAGTCACTGCACATGCTGTCTGGCTGACTGTGGGGAAAATTGCATCAGACAAGTGGTCGCAGCTGGAAGCTGAGCTATTCTCTCAAACTGGTGCCAGCAGAGCACCATAAAGAAAACATAACAGACAATGTTTGGCTTTTACCTTCCTCACTCAGCTTCACTCTTTTTCTTTGTCAACTGCACGCACGCACGCACGCACGCACGCACGCACGCACGCAGAGTTCAGGCTTAATAAAAGAAGTCCATTTCAATATCATATTTTCCACCAACTTTAAACAGTCCAAAATGGACACGTAAAAAAAGATAAAAAGGATTCTGTATATTTAACCAAATTACATAAAAGCTTAAATGGATTTGTGATGAAACCCAAAGCTCAAAAACCATGTCTGCAAAATCCATCATGGTTTTCACAGGCTTTCCCAAGCGATTAGCATTGGCTGGAGCGTTGGCATGTAGTCCAAATCAAAACCATATTCGTTTTGGCTCGACACACTTGTGTGCTTTTAGGAAGTGTCTTTGTTGCTAACCCGGTGATTTATAAACGTTTATCTCACCGCAGTGGGTGAATCAAAGGCTTGGGGAAAAGGGAACAAATTAACAGAAAGGTTTTTAGCTTTTCTTAGGGACCCAATTTTAAAAACCACAGTATTCATAAATCCACAGTGCATAATTATGTTTTTATAGCTGTGTAAACTAAACTAAGTCACCTTGCAATTTGATGGTTATAAACGTAGCAATTTTGCGACCCCAGTTTTGCTTGGGCTTTGTTTGTTTGCATTTTTGCGTAAGGGTTTATGCATGCTTTTTTAAATGTTATGTCTAATTTTCACAGGATGTGGGATTTTTCAAACGGGAACAACAGGTGTGCCATGGATGTTGGCACGAAAGATTGATGACTCATAAGCCTAAAACGATTGTTCATATAATGGCTGGCTGTGCCGGGAATTAGTGCCGCATTCAGACTGTACCAAAGCAGATTTCCTTCCATCGAGTTTATGTGATCATACGTATAATCGATGTTAATATGATCACTCATGTAATGTTGCAGATACTTTTACACTGATGGTCACTTTATTAGGTAGACTAATAAAGTGTTCTGCTTCTTAATACAAAAAGTATAATCAGCCAATCACATAGCAGCAACTCTGCATTAAGGCATGTAGACATGGCTGAGAAGACCTGCTGAAGTTCAAAAAGAGCATCACAGTTAGGCAGACATAATCGTTGTAGTTTTGCCTCTGAACACCCACCACAGTAGATTTTAAATCACACAGTCAAGTGTAGAGTTCATCTTTATTCAAGGGGTTTTACAAAAAATATTGAATTCTTACATGACATTTCTATACATAGTACTCTATTTTCAGAGGCTCATACTTAGACAAGCAAACATCGCTTTTAATTGTAAGGATTGTTTTGAATACTGTTATTAAAATAGTTTGCAGTCAATGACTCCCTGAAGTTTAGAATCCATGGACATCATAAAAATGATGTTTCTTCTTTTGAGATGGTCTGCCAGACCTTGCTGCAGTCGCTTTCAGTTGCTGTTTTTTTTTTTTTTCTTTCTTTGGATTTAGTTTTTAGTGGGCAGCACGGTGGGACAGTGGTTAGCACTGTTGCCTCACAGCAAGAATGTACTGAGTTCAATTCCATCATCTTTCTGTGTGGAGTTTGCATGTTCTTCCTGTATTTGCGTGGGAAGAACATGCACCAGTTCTCTCCGGTACTCCGGCTTCCTCCCACAGTCCAAAGACATGCAATTTGTGGGGATAGGTGAATTGGAAACTCTAAATTACCCACAGGTGTGAATGCGAGAGTGACTGTGAGTGCGAATGGTTGTCTGTCTGTGTGTGTGAGCCCTGCGACAGACTGGCGACTGCCTCTCGCCCTAAAACAGCTGGGATAGGCACCAGTGCCCCCCCGCTACCCTGAAAAGGATAAGCGGCTGCGAATGGATGGATTTAGTTTTGTATTTAAGAACTGAAAAGCTATTGCACTGAGATCAGGTGCTACTGAAGAATATCCCATTTTTTGCCACAGCAAACTCTTCACTTGCTTTTGTGTTATACGTTGGCTCATTATCCATTTTCACTGTGATATGCTAGCCACTCAGTTTTAAAGCACTTTTATCATTCTTTCAGCAGACACATCACCAATAAACACTAGTGACCTGTTTCTGCTGGCAGCCATATATTCCTATACCAAAATATTACTCTACCATGTTTGACAGATAATGGAGTATACCATCAAATCCAAACTGTTTCTCCATACTTTTGTTTACCCATCATTCTTGGTTTCATCTGACCAAATAATATTTTTCCAGACCTGTGCAAGCTATTTTAGATGTCTACAAAACAAAACTGGTCTTTGTGTTTAGGAATGTAACGAGTGCTTTGCACCTTGTTGTAACCACTCTGTATTTTCATTCATGAAGGCGTCACATGATTGTAATCCTTAACAATGATAAACCTGTCTCCTTGACGATATTGTTTAAGGTGATTTGACGCTAAAAAGTTTTTTTTGTTTACCAAGGAAATGATTTTATCCTTGTGCACTTTAGCTCTGTTCTGTGCATTCATTCTTCTGTGCGTTTATGTCTTTGCACTGACATCTCTTTTGACCCTATAATTAAAATTACAGTGAAAAGCTATAATATACAAATTCAACAGTTTGAATCAACTTTATTAGATATGTAACGGAAGAGGTTTCACCTGGCCATAAGATTGTGGGACTATGTATAAAAATGGCTCAAATTCCTACATAGAAAAAGAAACGAGCCAAAACAAAACTCTGAGCTGACTGTACTCCAGTCAGCATTGACTGATTTTAAATACCACTGTGGTGGTGTACAGGGGCAAAACTATAAAAATTGTCTTTTTCTGCAAATTATGGACTGAAAGTGAATTTAAATGTGGCACGGTTGATGGTGCCAGACAGGCTGGTCAGAGTATTTCAGAAACTGCTGATCTACAGGGATTTTCCTACACAACAATTGGATTTACATAGAATGGTACAAAAAAAAAAAAAACCCCAGAAAATATCCAGCGAGCAGCAGTTCTCTGGATGAAAATGCTTTGTGTATGCCAGAGGTCAGAGGAGAATAGCCAGGCTGCTTCAAACTGATAGGAAAGCAACAATAACTCCAAATAACCACTCTTTATACCAAGGTTTGCATGCACAACAATCTAAATGCACACCATGTTGAACCTTGTGGCAGATGTGCTACAGCAGCTGAAGTGCCACTCGTGTCAGCTAACAACAGGAAACTGAGGTTAAAATTTGCACAGGCTCACCAAAATTGAACATTAGAGAATTGTAAAAATGTTGCTTTGTCTGATGAGTCTCAGTTTATGCTGCGATATGTACAACACGAAGATGGCTCCATCCTGCATTGCATCAATGATTCAGACTGATAGTAGTTGTGTAATGATGTGGGGCATATTCCCTTGGTACACTTTGGGCCCCTGTAATCACCACAACCTACCTGACTACTGTTGCTCAATCCAACAGAACACCTTTGAGATGTTGAGGAACAGATTCATATTCTGGATGTGCAGCTGACAAATCTGCAGCAACTGGGTGAGGTTATCATGTCCAAATGGACCAAAGCTCAGAGTACTAATGTTTTCAGCACCCAGTTGAGTCAATGTCATGAAGAATTCAGGCAGTTCTGAAATAAGTGAGTTCAAGCTCCTAATAACAAGGTGTATGTAGTAAAATGGCCAGCGAGTGCATTTTCTCCAAGTTGGTTATATTTCCCATCTTGGACAAACGTCAAAGGATGGCTGAAGCTCTATTGTTCTGGATTGTGGCTAGCATAATGTATGGTGGCGGCTCTTGGGGAAATGCTGGCAGAAGTTTGAACTTTAATTCTATAGTCTATGTTACATACTAGAAGTGCTTTTACAGGAAAACAGTTTAAGCGGTACCAAAAGCCAAGGAAATATTTCTTTTACAGAATTCCCATGACCTCAGTATAATTCTTTAAGAGCTCAGAAAATAAATAAATTGTAATGAAAGGAGGAAGCCAGGAGTTTAATGGAAACTTTGGAGCAGAAAGCAGAGTGGGAGGTGATTGTTTCAAGGTGACACGGTGTGGAAATATTTGACGAGATGACTCCTTGGTGTTTAAAAGGAAGCGACTGCCTGATCACAGCAGGGAACTACAGAAGTTATTTTTCTAGCGCAGAGCCAAAAAAGGTAGTTAGAGTTGTATAATAGTGACATTAAATCTTTGGGCCTCAAACTTTCAACATTTCCCTTTTGGCTGTGGGTGACAGGTGCTCTAGTTTCAACCTGGCTTCCTGAGATCTACATAAATAATGGCCTTTAACTACTGCTCAGTTGTTGCAGTGATTTAGACTGGATGCAGTGAGAACTTTTTCTTCCAAATAGAAATAAACGTGGGCTCTAAATTGCCCTAAAATCCGGGTAGGCAGGGTTGCTGCGGAAAGGAAAGCAGCAGGGGAGGAAAATTATTCAGCCAGCTGTTAAATAATGCAAATAAATAATTTATATGTGGATGTGTGGTACAGCGGGGTTTTGCTGTCAGCACAGTTTAGGATGAGCAATAGAGTTGTTGCCAACCATGTCAATGTGCATTATGTCAGCGTGGATATGAATATTTCCTCAGTTTAGTTTTCCTTAATTTTTTTTCTTCTGTGAATTTTTTTTAATGACTTATTTGAAGATATTAACTTTAGAAAATTAGAAAATTGTATATTTAGAAAATACCTTGAAAAATAAAAGTATTCTCAGCCTTGAAGGTCACACTTCTATAGAACTGGTTAACAGCAATTTTTCACAAGGTGAACTGCACAATAGTTTGTCCAAACAGCAGTCCAGAAGTCAACAGTATTTAATTTATGTCACATAAAAGATTTTGTATTAAAATATCTTAATTAATGGTATTTCTGGTGTATTAAATAATGGTTCACTCCTTCCTCTGTTAACTAAATACAGATTACATGAATAATATAATTATGGATAACACAGATCTATGGTTAGTTTTAGTAAGGATGTATTATTTGTTAAAATGTACTCGCATTACATATTAATAAATGTCCACATACTGACAGTACCTGCAGTAATCAATCAGTAATTTCATTTAACTAAAAATTTGCAGTCAGCCATGAGCCCAGTATTTCTGCCAGGTCATCTGTATACGGAGTAGGAACAGCTTGACATGGAACACTCTAAAAAAAATAGCTATTGGTACTTTTATATCTGCAAATCATATAATTTATTTTTTTTTAAAAAGAATGTACTTTATGTTATCAAACTCAAGCAAAAACTATCAAACAGGTGTCTTACCGGCACAGCTCCGATCAGGTGGCCAGCAGGGGGTGCCAGTTCACTTCTTAATTGTGCTGTAAGCCTGAGTCCAACACTCAGGTTTCCCTCTGTTACTATTGCGAAGGTGGTCATAGCATTTGTCAACATGCTCATAATTTCAGGAAACAAAACTTTATTTCTTATCATTTTAACTTCTTGTATTGGAACAACAATGTATTGAAAAAAAAAAAGAAGAAACAAAGACAGTCAAATGTTGCAGTTGTGCTAAATAAATAAAAAACACATGTATAGTAAAACTAACACATGCATAGGCTATATTAACCAAGCAAATCTTGTACTGTATGCATTATTGGATGAACCATAACACTTACTAAATTAGCAAGGTGATATTCTTGGCGTTTATGTGAGCCTTTATGAGCTGTCTGGCTGTCACCAGCAGATAGTGTTAAAGCAGCTGTAGGAAAGCAGAGGTGAGCAGGACAAGCTGTAAAATCTTCTTCAGGCCACAAAAGGATTGGCACACAGACTAAGTGACACAACTTCAAAGAGAACCCCTGTCTCCAGTGAGCTTCTTGCCCTCACTGATATAGGTTGTTTCAAGTGTTTTGTTGTGAGAGTGTCTGAATGAGTTGTGTGGGTGGTTTAGTCTGGAGATGGACATCACAAGGCCACCAACCAAGAGCAATGATTGACACCTTTTGGTTGAAGTTTGAAGTGTGTGTGTGCATGCGCATATAAGTGTGTGTTGGTCTTTCTAGGCCCATCAATAAGCTACAATTTGTTTCCTTTGCAAAAACAAAATCAACAGATAACTACAATTGTTTCACAATAGTATAAATATGGCTGTGGACAGTTGTCATCTTTGACAGTTGACATTTAATGAACCAAATAAACCTGTTTACTTAAAATCTGGCAGATTCATTGACATCAAATATACCATTAGATTAACACGCAGCCCATCTAGAGAGGTAATATCATTAATACCATAATTTTTCATTTTATCGGAATAACCTTTTTCATCTTGTTTTTTTTGTTGTTGTTGTTGTAGGTAAGCAAAAGGTCAATACCGATGTGATCTGCAGTGAATCAATAGAACAGGCCAAAACACATATTGGATTCTTCATTTATGAGACAAAATTGTATTTTTGTTGCACAAATCTGTCTTCAGATGAGTGACATGAGTCAGAAAAAAGGAAAATAATATCTACAAAGAGGGATGCACCGTGAAGTCTCATGTCAGCTGAAAGTCTGTCTGTTTTATTGTAGGAAGAACCAAGTCTAAGCCCGCCAGAAAGCTTGAGAAGAGATTATACTAAAATTATACTAATGGACAGTCTCTTCTGACTTATTTAAAGAAACAAAAGTTTCAGTTATTAGAGAAAGTCCAAACACCTTCGTGGTCACAAATTATATATAATAAAGAGGATGATGTTTGAAATTGTTAATATTACTGCCAATGGGACAATGACTCTGACTCTGTCTGGCTTTCATTTGCTTTGAAAGCAGTTAAGTGTGATTACATGCAGTGACTTCCAGTACCTTTCTAGCATACCTTTTTCTTTTCTCTCTCTTTTTAACGGGATCCGTCGTTTTTATAACTTTGTCCTTTACCATCGGCCTTTCGCCCATCTCCTTCCTTTTCCTCCTTCCTCCCTCTCTTCACATCTCTCTTGTTAGTTGTCTTTCCGTGTCAGAGACTAAGCAAACAGAGTCGTGTGTAAGTGGCCTCATAACTCCACGTTCCTGAGAGACTAGGAGCTCTCGGATGAACGCAGCTGTGTCTTCATTTGTCGGCCATGTTCAGCATTCTCTAGATATCTCGAGGAGGCTCCCTGTCTTTTTCTGTGTTCTGGTTTGACCTAGAGCCATATGAAAGGCTGTGTAGAAGCTCTCAGATGAATCAATACACGAGACGATGTATCAAGACTTTTTTTTTTTTTTTTAGAAAAAAAAAAGTTTATTCTTGGGTATGTATTACATTTCATAATGGTGTTAGCTTCTAGAGGCAGTGAAACAGACATGCCTATCGTCTGACTTTTTCTGAGTGCCTACTTTTGTTCTGTAAACTCATCTACCTTACCTCCCATGTGTCACCCCCTGACTTAGAAGTGTAACTGGTGATAGTATCTATCAGTAACTGCCGCTTTCTTTTTAATCATCTTGGGCTCCAAGGATCTGCTCATTTTTATTGGCTAGAACATCTTCTTTCACTAGCTGGGACCACATCCTCAGTTTTGGTTTGACAGCATTTCTAGTAGATAATAACACACGGCTTGAGCGTGAATTGAGACTGCGGTTTGGGAAAGGCCTCAGTGGGGACTGGCGGCAGCTCCCGGGCCGGGCAGATCCTCATGTACTAATGAGAAGTCAATGAATTTAAAAAGGGAGGGACGGTGGGGCAAAAAAACAAACAGCTTTAAGTGCCGGGGGTGGGGGGAGTTATATATAGATGAGAACCACAAGGGGTAAGTATGGAGGTGTGGTCCCACTACGGAAAATCAAATAAATTCTCACCAATAGATGCGTTTGTTGTTGTTTCTGTTACTGATACACAAACCTAAACTTGGACCATTGCAAAGAATTAAGTTAACAGGAGGAACAACAGGGCTGTCATTTTGACATCATCCTGCACCTGCAGCAAAACCTCTTTTCATGAAGAAGTTCAGTTGCTAATTTCTACCTAAATTTTTATAAATACAAATAGGATTTGGAACAAAAAGGTATTTAAGATTACGTTTTCACAGTTTTATAACTAACTTTTATAACTTTATTGTAGAAGAACAGAATGGAAGGGAAAATGCATTATTTTTTTTTTTACACTAAAATATACAAAGTACGGGGTGTATGCTGCCTGGAAGGATGAATAGGATAAAAATCAGAGCAAACACTGGTTGCTATGCTCAAAAGTTCACTCTTTATTTGCTTGAATTAGTTCTTCTTACTGTGGACTGACATCTGTTCACCTAGCGTGCCCCCACTGCTCTGCACAGCCAGCAGCCTGCCCAGTTATCCATGCATCTTTCATCCACTCTGACCCGCTCTGCCCCAGCTCAGTATCCCATCTCTGACCCATTGAGCCTTGCAATAATTATTCATCTTATATCTACCCACAGTCCCCTATATATATATTTTGTAACAATCACATCTAACTACAGTAGCTTTGTTCCGTGAGGTGGGGTTTTCATTTGAACAGAACTCGTACATGATTTTAAAATGCTTAAGGTATTAAAATGCTTCCTTTATTTGGAGTCTAAGTCAGCTCTCATATGACTCGATCGAATAAAAAAAAGACTATATCACAAGAATCTGTTCATACAAATCACCTATTTAACATTAGAAAGCTCAGTTAAATAACCTAAGAATGGGCATGTAACACAAACTTTGGAGAAAGGAACAGCCAGAACAACTTCCTTTCACCTGTCAATATGGAAAAGGATTTGCTGATGGGTTAGTGATTCCTAAAGTGAACTCCTAAAGTCCCCTTCAGTGTCCCTTACAGTCCATTACAAAAGATCTTTCTGCCGTTCTGTGATAGTGGCTCCTCTGTTGCATCTAGTTCTCTATTTCAACTGCAAAATCTTTCAAGTCCTCCCTTTATGACAACATATTGCTCACAGTGAAGCCGTAAGGAGAAAGAGCCAAGTGTTTTCCAAAACATTTCTTATATTTTTCCTAATATTCCCGTTGCCCTCCCTCTCTCTGTCTTGGTTTCTTGCTCTGTGTGATTTCAAATGCTGAAGTTCTGTTTTTCTTTCTGTTTTCAGCATGTCATGATTGTGCATTCTCCCATTTTCCCTTTATTCATTCATCTATCTATTCATTCATATCCTGAATTTTAATACAAGATGTCAAAAGAACACCATCTTTTTTCCTCACCTCCTTTCTCCTCATCGTCGACTGATAGTCCCCTTTACCTCTCTGCTTATTTTCTTCACCTTGCAGGTGTAAATCATCAGACACACACATGTGGTTCTTCTCCACATCTCCATCTCCTCCCTGCCGTGCCTTACTCCTATTTTACTTTATCAGGCTGCTTTTCAAAATCAGTCTGTCTCTTTTTCTGTTACTCTCTCTCATCTGTCTCCTGCTGCATCTGGCAAACATGAGCCATGGAAAGACAACAGACAAGTAATGGGAGAAGTGTGTGTGTGTGTGTGTAATATGTGGGGGCCTTGCCCATCTGCATGTGTGCACATATGCCCAGATGACAAAGGCAGCTGCACGTCTTTGTCCCCCCCAAAAAGAAAAGCCATCTGAAAGTATTTTTGGAAGCGCTTTTGGTTCTGTACCCACACTGAACTGACACCCACAAAACCCACTGACACTCAAGTCACTAAGCTGTCCAACGTCAGCTGCTGAAACCTCTTTATATGCTCCAATCCATCATGATATAAGAAACATACTCTGCATTTCAAAAGCTGACAAATGTGCCTTGTGGCAGCGGAGTTCATTGTGTAAAACTAAGATCAGAGATTCATCAGCAGCAGCATCTATCGGTCTTGATCTCAACAGCAGCTGGAATCAAACAGGAATGATTATTCTGAGTATTTTGTACAAACTTCTGCACAGTTATCCGGATTCAGTTACAGAATAGCGTAAAAATATTTGCTTTAATAAAACAATCCTCTTTTCAAATTCTTGATGTCTTTTGATTCTTTTATTGCATTTCTCAATTCAGTTATACTGCGCAGCTCATGTTTTTATATAAATGTAGACATTGTGGTAAATCGGCCACCAAAGACTCTTTTTATAAGGTTGAGAGATGCAAAGTTGGGTACAAATGTTAAAAACTTTGGATTCTCCACATGGATTGGATGCTAGATTTGCATCCTTTTTTCAGTGTCACAGAATCAATGGGCATGATGATGCATTCAGAAAAGTTTCATAGCAGTTATTTGAATCACAAAAAAGTACACTTTGATATTTTCTTACTCAGTGCAGTAAGTTTCACACATTTATCACTGAAATGTCAAAATCCTTCTTAGCGACATTCTACAGTATGTCCTGATCTAAGAGGAATGTTTAATTTGAAAATAATACAGTTTTCAAACAAAGAGAATTGGTACATTTGTCTTTACTAATTTAATGTTAATGTTTGGGCATCTTAAAGTTATAACATCATAAATCAAGAATTTCCCTTAGGGGATCAATAAAGTATCTTCTAATCTAATCTAATCTAATAACCTTAGAGCAGTTGATTATGTGACAAGATGATGCAAACATGGGAGCTAGCAGATAGAAAAAAGAGCAATGGTTAAAGTTGACTTATTATCCATTCATCCATTCTCTTCTGCGTATCCTTTTACCCCAATAAGGCACTTCACTCTCAGACTGCTGAGTTCTGCTGGAGGTTTCTTCCTGTTAAAATTGAGTGCTTGCTCATAGGGGGCCATCTGATTGTTGAAGTTTTCTCTGTATGGTTGTACAGATAACAATATAAAGTTCCTTGAGGTGGCTGTTGTTGTGATTTGGCTCTATTTAAATAACTTGTACAAAGGGAGGGGTAAGGGTGCTAAAATGGTTTGGTTCAGGGTATGAACGGAGGTGCTGCCTCGTGGGCCAGCGTAAGATAAATCAGAATTATTTTGAGTTGTGAATCATGCAAAGCTACTCATGCGCTGTCCAAGAATCCATTTAATTGTGGAAATGAGCATTATTTATGACATTTAATTAATCATTGTAATTTTCAATAATTCTCTCTTAGGCTGCTAAATAACTTACCTTTTCAGACCATTTATTGTTTTTGAAACTAGATAATTTGCATAGAAAAAAATCCTGTTGCATAGTAATGTTAGGAATGTAGTCACATATTATTGGGAACTTATCATCTGTATAAACAAAATGTGGGTTCCTCAGCACTCAAAAATGCGTAGGCCTATTTTCATCAGGTATGCGTAATTATCACTGAACACTGTTTACTGATGAGACAAATGGAAGGTAAATGTTTTTCCAAAAAATATTCTGAAACAAATTCCTGCTAAATCCAGATACTGTTACCTTTAAGTGCTGCTGTACTTTGTATATAAACTTTCCTCTGCCATGTGCTGCTAATGAATGGTGGGTTTGTGGCTCAGACCACACAGATGCCAAGCTCTGGATGAGCAGTGCCAGTGACCATTGGTTACAACTGCAAGTAATATGACAACCTGCTGGTGAGAATTTACTAAGAAGCAACATCTGTCAACCAAGAAAAAAAAAAATCTGAAGTACAAACATATGAAGGTTGTGTTGGGTACTGTTTGAGGCAGTCTAGTGGTTTGTACTTTCAGCACACCTACGAAAGAGCGCAAACCATTGACCACATCTCTTCCATCTCTGGCCTCACTTTGCCTGAGGTTTCCCCTTTAAGTACCTTTGCTAGCACCTTGCAAGCCACAAAACACAAACTGACTTGGGGAAGTGACAAATTGAGAGGGTTTGGCAGTCTGCTGGCGGTAAAACATGCCTGTTTACATGGGAGGATCCCACAGAACCACAGACATGTCCCTGACAGCCAATGAGGGAAGAGGTAGGAATGATGGGAAAGCTGTGGGGTGATGAAAGAAGAGGGAAAATAACACAGAGAGAGAGAGAGAGAGAGAGAGCGAGAGAGAGAAAGAGAGAACAGTAATGGAACATATTTCCAACAAGGTGGAGATGCACATTTGTCAGCAGGTCAAACATCATGCACTGAGAGGAAACTACATGCTCAATAAACCGGCCGTGGGAACCAATAGCACATCTCACAGTCTGTATGTAGACTATATTTTTAAGCATATAAGTTTAGTTTGCACATTTGTTTGAGGGTAGGCCTTGATAAGTGTTAAACTTCTACCTTTGGACTTAAAACATTTAAATACCTTCATGAGATTTAGTATGTCTGATACCAACCTCATTGATGTATCTTGTTTTTGTATTTTTTTTTTATTTGTTCAGAATTACCAGCCAACCAACCAACCACCTTTTTTTGTGCTACTTGTGCATCTGCAATTCCCAGAATGTGTAATATTCTAGTAACTTGAACTGAATAGTGTTTAATCAATAGTATTCATTCTCATTGCCTCATAGGAGTGGAAATATGCACATTGATCAATGGAAAACCCTTGACAGCTATCGGATGAACTGTCATGTCAAGTGTCATAGAGTCATTCAATGCTCCAAAATGATACATCTAAGAGAGTTTGGTGATCTCCTAAATTTCCCTTAGTACTAACAAGATGTTAACATCTGTTTTATGGCTTTAATTAAAATCATTAAAAAAAAAAAAAAAATCTATCTGTACATTTCCATAAGTTCATTTGGTTGGTCGAGTCTCTCTTGAGGTGCACGAGAAAAAACATTGTTAAATAGATTCATTTTAATTTAACGACATTTCCATTAACAGCAGCTGCACTTTGCATTTAGTGGTTATAAACAAACGTTTGCATGGCAGCACACAAAAAAAAGTTGGTGAAGATATAAATATACATAGGTGTTAAACATTAGTATGTCAGTCTTATGTTAGAGCAATGCTCTCCCTCATCATAGCCCAGAGATCTGTTGACTGTAGCCTCTAAGTCTTTTTAAGTTGATTGAAATCCATATTTAATACAGTTGGCACCAAATTGTGCCACGTTTAAACACCAAGTGCAACTGTTCCCCTTCCGTCAGACTTTAACTTTTTATGCCTTTTACACCAGACTTCTTCAAACCCATAACTTACTGACAGGCATTGTGTTCAGTAAGTGTGTTGATCTGCCGCTGAATCAGGGCTCAGATTCCTTGGCCAAGACAAAACTTTAAGACACTGACAGAAATGTCTGAGAAAAAAGAAACCCTATTCTCCGCATGTCTTTGTAATTCAGGAATATTATATGATTTAGAGGGTGGAGAGCATCGGGCTATGGAAACACAGAACTCAATGGCAGGGAACACAAAGGATGTCTGTTCTTTCACAATGGAAACCTTGTTGGCGTTTTCTTCATGCCCTGGAGAAAGCTGAAGAATAAACAACACTTTGCTGTCCCTCATGTCCTTTGGGACTGTATCTTTGACAGCCATGCCTAAATGGAAATAGAAGGGACTCAGATTAATCTGAGGCAAATCTCAGTAGGATTCATTATTAGATTTATCTGGTCAGCGTATATTATATGCCTTCATTGTGAATCTGAAACTTAAATCTACAGTATGCACCGCAGTTGTTGACAACAGAGTGGGTGAAACTCAAATCTGTTTATGTGCAATCTAAATGTAATTTTCAGAAAGTGACTGCAGTGTCTCCAATCCCTATTCTGCTTCTACTAGAGACAGTCTAAGGAGCTTGGAAAGAAAAGCGTCTGGACTTCTTTAAGTTGCTTGAAGACGTTTCACCTCTCATCCGAGAAGCTTCTTCAGTTGTAAGGTCAAATCTTGGAGAGTCCCAGATTTAAGCCCTATGGGAGTGTCCCCCAAGAGAGACATAGACCCCGTATTGATCCCCTACCTAATCACATGAGCTGAGGTGTGAATACGGGTGTAGGTCACAATCAGCCAATCCTACTGAAAACGCTACGTCCAGATGAACAGAATCAATCTTTTAGGATAATCAGCCATGGTTTCGGGTGAACTCATTGTGAAACCTAGTCCCACCCTATCATGTGATTTCCTGAGGTCAAAAGGCCCAGGATGTGAGTGGGTGTTAAGGCATCTGGGAAAGGATCTGAAAACTGGATTATAGATGGCAGACAGTTGGTGTCTTAAGCCACCGCCTCTGTTCAAAGATGGTCGTTCACAGTGGACATAGATGGCTTCTTTCACTCCTCTTTCAAACCAACCGTCTTCTCTGTCCAAAATGTGAACATTGGTGTCCTCAAAAGAGTGACCTTTGTCCTTTAGATGCAGATGGACAGACGATTCTTGTCCCGTCGAGGTGGCTCTTCTATGTAGAGGTCTGAGCATTCCTCGCTACACTGTACAGCATATACTACGTTGTTAAGTTTGTGTTTAGGAGTTTTGTCTTTGTCTGACAAAAACTGGTTCATCCCAAACTTACATTTGACCTTAGAACTGAAGAAGCTTCTCAGATGAGAGGTGAAAGGTCTTCAAGCAACTCAAAGAAGTCCAGACGCTTTTCTTTCCAAGCTCCTTAGACTACGATGACCTGGATGCCTGAGAACCTTCACAGACATACTACCAGAAACAGAAATCCCTATGCAAAGTGTTTAACCGCAAATGGTAATAATTTGACATTGTAAGCAGATTTTGTCTTCTCAGCGTTAGTGTTTGTCCACTTTAGGTCATACCGTATTTTCCGGACTACAAAGTGCACATGAATATTAGCCGCACAACTTGAAATTATGAAAAAATCATATTTTGTTCATACATTAGCCGCACCAGACTAAAAGCCGCAGGTGCGCTAGCGGGCTAGTAGCGCTAGCGGGCTAGTTGCTAGTAGCGGCGGTGCACGGCCCGCCTTGTAGAGGGAGGGCAACGGAGTGACTGCTCCACCAGCCTCGGAAGAGCCCCGCAAAGTAGGCCGCGCACCACCGCCCGACCGACCCAGCCCTTAGAGCCAATCCTTATCCTGAAGTTATGGATCTGACTTGCCGACTTCCCTTAGCTGCCTTGTTC
>VURO01043166.1:0-20757 GCA_015108175.1 Pelvicachromis taeniatus
GCCTGGCGGAAAGGCATGTGATCAGACACGGAAAAGAGTGATATGTTGGTCACATGTCCGTCCGCCAGCCAAAGTAGTGCCGTACGAATTAGTGCGAAAAAGAGACTAGATTAGCAAGCTGGCTCTCACTGGCCCTGTACCCATATCTGCAGCAGGTCTCCAAGGTGAACAGCCTCTGCCATGTTAGAACAAGGCAGCTAAGGGAAGTCGGCAAGTCAGAACTTCAGGATAAGGATTGGTTCTAAGGGCTGGGTCGGTCGGGCGGCGGTGCGCGGCTGGTGGAGCAGTCGCTCCGTTGCCCTCCACCTGCAAGGTGGGCCGTGCACCGCCGCTACTAGCAACTAGCCCGCTGCGCTAGCGCTACTAGCCCGCTAGCGCTACTAGCCCGCTAGCGCACCTGCGGCTTTTAGTCTGGTGCGGCTAATGTATGAACAAAATATGATTTTTTTTCATAATTTCAAGTTGTGCGGCTAATATTCAGGTGCGCTTTGTAGTCCGGAAAATACGGTATGTCCTTACAGCCATGCAGCAGAAGTCACATTTAATTAGTCATTCAAACAAACTAAAACACACACATGTGAGGAGTGGCAGGACATATATGAGGATGGCGAGCCAGTGGTGAGGTGTGTCGGTGGAGATACAGATTACACGTCAGGCATCGGCTCTGAGCCCCTTTTTGTTTGCAGTGGTGATGGACAGGCTAACAGATGAAGCCAGGCAGGAGCCTCTGTGGACGATGATGAACTATGAGAGTAGGGAGCAGGTGGAGGAAAGTCTGGGGAGGTGGAGGTATGCTCTGGAGTGAGGAGGAATGATAGTAAATATACGTGTGAGGATGAGAGAGAGCGACAGAGAGAGAGAGAGCAACGGGCATAATAGGAAATCTGCAAGGAGAGGTAGAGAAGGTAGATGAGTTTGGAGACAAAGTTGGAGAATTAAGGCTGAGATAGTTTGGACATGTGCAGAGGAGTAGTAGTGGGTTATATTGGACAAAGCGTATTGAATATGGAGCTCCAGACCAACAATGGTCAGACCGTGCAGCGCTCAGAGACACTGCAAACGAGCTAAGAGCAACATCGCCGACTCCACAGGCCTCAGTTAGTATTTTAAAGGTTGATGTTTACGACCGTTAAAAAAAAAGTGGAGGAATTTCAACATTGGCTGTATTTATTTTTTAGCCCTGGAGGTTCATGGTTTTTCTCTCAGTTTGAAAATCTGCGTATGTGTGTGTCTCTCTCGAACAGCTGAGGTGTACATGGGCATGTCAAAACCCGCTGAGGCAACGGCGTGCACACAGGAAGCCGCCAACCTCTTCCCCACATCCCACAACGTCCTTTACATGAGGGGGCAGATAGCCGAGCTGAGGGGCAACATAGACGAAGCCAAGCGCTGGTACGAGGAGGCGCTGTCCATCAACCCGACTCATGTCAAGACCATGCAGAGACTGGTAAGACACTCGCACCGTCCTCCACCTGCCTGCCTGCAGGGCCCTCACACCCTGAGGGGTTTTGTGTGTTTTTATGAAATTAGCTAGAGTCTGCCAGGACGGTTAAACCTCACCTGAGGGCGAGCGAGCAGTCGGGTGGTTTTTTTTGTGTGTTTTGTGTTTTCAGTCTGCTCCATTTGCCCTTGTTGGCGGGCCAGAAACGAACAGAGCTGCTGATGAAAAGAGTAATGTACAAAAATTCTCTAGTGACAGCACGGCAATGGCAGCTGAACGAGGATCAGTACGGCAGTACTCAGTGTGTCACTCTGACCTGTTACGAAGCGCAGCTTTTGAGTGCAGATTAAAATGTTTTCATGCATTTGGAGGCTTTTGACAATTTATGTTTTTGCCTTTTAGCTTGAAAATTGGATTTTGTGTTTTTAGAGTTTTGAGACAAGGTTTCGAGATGGTATCTGTGGGAAAGGTTTCGAACTTTTTTGTACCTTTTGAATGTGTGCCTGCAGGAAAAAGATGGCGTACTTGAACATGCCTATAAAGAAAATGAGCTTTTTCTCCCATTTATACAGCTTATTTAATGTTAAGTAATAATTTAACAACAGATGAAAAGAGTGAAAAGAATAAAAGTGAAATAAAAGAACTGAGCTGACTGACCCACGGTGGAACATCAGTCTGAAGTAAAAGTTAAATCAGGTGAATTAAAAGGCGTTAAAGCCGAGACTAAAATGAAAAGCACATGAAGCATACTAAAAAGAAAAGGAGAAGAGGTTAAAAATGCAGTAATTGAACAAAGAGAAGAAAAAGAGTAGGTTGGAAAAAAAATATGATGCAACCTTAAGCTAAGAGCAAGTAAAAACAGGAGGAAGTCGCATTTCTTTATAAAAGTTAAAAACAACAAGAGTTCACTCAGAGTGCTTTCCAGTCACGAGTAAACAGAAATACTCCGGACAGGACTTGGATGGATGGATGCACAGCTCGGATCCATTTCTTCTCTTCTGGATTTCTTGGTGTTCCTGGGATTGTCATTAAAGGGTCTCCTTCCTGTTCACTATGCTTTTTAATAATCTGCAGAGGTCATGAGTCGGTGAAGCAACCCCAAACCAGATGATTTCATCACCAGCGATGACACCAACTTACAGAGAGGGGGGAAAAAAAGCACGTCCCTTATCATGCTCACTCACGCTACAGTAAAAGTAACCTCTTTGTGACTAGAGGAAGTCGGAGGTTGCCGGTCGTGGTGATCACTGGGACACCCTCGATCTTTGGGGGACCACTTTCGATTGGGCTCACCTTTTAGGAGGCAACCTGTCTCCAGACTTGCATCGACTGCAGTCGTGTTCAGAAATAATTTGGGTCTCCAGCCACTGTTATCCAGTAGTTCTGTTCCCATGGGTTAAAATTGTGCTGACACTAAGACACGGTGCCACCCACCATGTTTTGTTTTGGGTTTTTTAACGCAGAAAAGCATCGGCATCAAACGTAAGGCCCTCGGCCCAGAATCGGCCCAGCAGAGCCTCCAATAGTTTTATTTTTAGAGGACAGTCAGGCGAATAAACTACCAAAAGATGAAAGTTGGCTGTACGTGGCCACCTGTGTAAAAGGAGTTTGGCATCGCTGCCTCAAACTAATTCCTTGTAACGCGGGAGTTAATAGAGACCAAGTGGCCACTCGAGGAACTGCACATTGGCTCCAGAGGTTGGCTGTCCCTCATAATAAACCTGTTGACGATTACGTCCATTAGTGTTTCCCATTTGCTGAATTTGATCTCCATAGCTCTCGTGCAAGGAGGGAAAAAAAGTGAATAGAGAGCTCAGACCCAATGAGTCTTCTTATAACTGGAAGTGTGTAAAATACGGCAAGTAGTTAAAGGACACGGCACACGGTGTAAATTTGAATCTCTGCTTTCAGTTCTTCAATGAATAATAAATGTTAAGGGTGAGAGAAGGGTGGATGTTACCTTTATTAAATGTAACTTTAGAGCTTCTTTTTAAATTCAGCTACTTGCTGAATCATTTGCACGCAGCATACTAACAAAAAGGGACGTTCTCTTCTTCTCTTGATGTTTTCTCTGTTGCAGGGTCTGATCCTGCACCAGCTGCAGCGTTACAGTCTGTCGGAAAAGGTGCTGAGAGATGCTGTGCAGGTGAACAGGTGAGTTTGTTTGTAAGTTTTCTTCTTTACGGCACCTGTGGTTCAACATATTTCTATTTCCTCCCATCGTTATCTTTCCTTCTCACTTCCTTTTTTTAAACTTCCTTTTACATCGCTTTAATTTCTCTCTTTCTCTGCTGCTTGTTCTCCTTTTTTCTTCCTCTTCTTTTTTCCTTGCTTTCCTCTCCTCTTACTTCGCATCCTCTCGCTTCCTCCCTTCTCTCCTCGCCATCCCTCCCTCCGCCCATATCCCTCTACTCTCTTCTTCCTCCCCTTCTTTCCTTCTCTGTTTTTCCTCTCCTCTATACTCTTTCCTCTACTCTTCCTTCCCCTCTTCAATCTGCTTCTGTTCTTCCTCTTGTGACCTCTTCGTCCCTCTGTCCTCCTCAGCACGGCTCACGACGTGTGGAACAGTCTCGGCGAAGTCCTGCAGGCTCAGGGAAACGCTGCCGCCGCCACTGAGTGTTTCCTCACCGCCTTGGAGCTGGAAGCCAGCAGCCCCATCCTGCCCTTCACCATCATTCCCAGAGCGCTATGAGGAAAAGACACACGCAGCATGCCTGCATGCCACTTCACACACACCCGTGAAAAGGTGTACTGCCAAACCTTCACACACACAAACACACACAAACATAAACTCGGAGTGTATATAGAAATGCAAATAGTACAAATAAACAGGCTTCCCTCTGTCTGCCCGTGCTTCCCACATTGCCTTTCTGTGGCCGTGTCCCACGTCTACCTGAGTGTGCGTGTCTCCTTCCCGCGCTGCGTGTCGTCTCGTTCGTCAGATTTAGTTCGAGTCATTACTCTCAGAAGCCTGAAATTTCTTTTTACATGTTGTTTAGTCCAAACACATACACTCTGAGCAATTTTAACAAATGGATTAGATTTCCTTTTAAAGCCAAATATGCATTTACTCGGTACTGTTCACATCGATGCAGCAGAAAACAATCTTTCAAAAGTGGATGCAAACGCCAAAATCTGTCCGTCCCACTCCCTTCCTGCTTTTTTTTTTTTTTTTAAATGCTTTACTGAGTTCAGCAAGGTGAGAGACCCCCACACAATTTGTAGCCACCAGGTAACCTGTTTTCACTGAGTTCATGTCTTCATTATTAATCCCTCTCCAGGATTGAAGCTAAAATCTTGTTTTTCTACAGTTGACTTGTGACAGAAACGAGCACTGGTGCCCTTCATCTTCTCTGCTTTCTGATAATTCATCAGAGAAAACTCTGTCTAGTCTCTGTGTTCTGCCCTCTCCTGGTTTAGTCAGTGGTAAATATTGCCGTATGTATATTCTTTTTTGTTTTTTTAACACTACAAAAACACAGTCCCATTTTATATGCACACACAAACACTATAGATCAGTAGCAGATCGAGCTGGGGGTCGAATCACTGATGAGTATTGCCTCCACTGTACGATAGCCCGGCACCAGTGTTAGCATTGTTAAAATTTGAAGACAGGAACCCACTATTGTAAATTCAGACTTCTGAGCGGTCAGTCATGTTTGAATTGACACTAAAATCATTTTCCAAAAGTATCCGGTGCCACTTTTTGGTGCTTGTATCCACTCAGGAAAGACGCTCGTGTAATGTTATCTGCTGCGCTGCATGAAGGGGGATCACTGTTACTGTATACCTGGCTCAGGATCAGCCGGGTCTTTAAAGTATCCAGCGGAGCATCGACGGACTTTCACTGAGAAATAAATCTGTGTAAATGCCAAACCTCGGGTTGCATTCGCACTCACAGGAAATGTGATTTCCTGCACCTGATCTTAGTGTTTTTGGGAAGTTGTAAAGTGAAAAAAATCATAGTGCCACCTGCAGCGACTCAAAAAGCAACGACATACGATCTGCGGAAACTGTTGGAATCTGTGCCACATCTTTCCTCCAGAAATCAGATTTCCTTGTTGAGCACAAATGCACCCGCAGTGATTGTGTTGTCTTTGTGTCTCGTCACCCGATTAAGATTTTTATTTCATTTTTGGTTATAAATACAAAGAATTACTGCTGTATATTTGATTGTTCCACAAGTGTATTATTATTATTATTATTATTATTTTAGAGAGTAAATTATAACTATTTTCTGGAGAATGATGTTGCTGAGAGAGAGCGAGGTATGAAAGGACATCCTCCTGAGCTCAGTCAGTGAGTCCTTTGTGCTGTAAATGAATGATTATGAAGACCAAGATAATAAAAGTGGACAAAAAGAAGACGTCTGATGCTCTCTGGTTCTCTTGCTTTGGTAAACCTGTGTGTGTGGTACTCCTCCTGGCAACGACCTCGGGGTCGGCGGTGTGTGTTACTTTCTCAGGTGTGTGTTTGTCATCAAATCGCCCCGTCCTCCTTTGTGTGGTTTTCGTCAGAGGATTACGGCACTGACAGGTTTTGTCCCGGAGTGTCAGGAAGCCACTATTCAGTCTCTCCTCCCCGCCCAGTCCTGAGGTCTCTGCTGGACTCTCAGGTGTCACTAACAGTTAATCTGTCATAAAGGTCATCACCGGGGACCAGATGTATACGTTAGCACAATTCCTGCAGTTACTGCCACAATTTCAGTTTAAAAATGACGCAAAGCACTTGGTTACCATGCAAATACTCACCGGGGTTTTTTTTTTATTATTGGCTAGTGCACAACATGAAGTTGGTTGCGATTTGTTTAAATAGTCCAAAAATGAGACCGCAGTCCCTCTAATGACCACCTGAAGCCCTCCCTATGTCAGTCCATCAACAGGACGATAACAAAATGAAAACAAATGCGCAAGGACAAAAGCTATGATGAAACGTACTGACACTTTAGTCAACGAATAAAAACGAGATGACAATATTCTCGAGTGACGAAATCCAATCTGGACCTAATTAAGTTGTGTAGAGAAGCAGGACAAGTTTGGAAGTGATCCCATCAGAAATAACCTTGTTGTGCTGTACGGTTAGACAGCAGCAGATTTAATCTGCTCCCGGGAAACGATACAATTTGCTAGGTGGCCACAGTCACCTGTAGTTTGCATGAGTGACGTGAGCTTGTCTGTAAACACCGCTGCAGCCATCATATTTCAAAAGGAAGGGCTTTTACTTTGAAGGCGAATGATCTTTTTCCAAAGTTTGCTCCCACTCGGAGACTAGTTGCCATGTGTTTGAAGGTAAAGTTAAGGCAATCTACTAGCAGCCAAAGCACTCACAAGGAAATAAGCCAGCAACCACTCCCCAACCAGTCAGGCAATAGGCATTTTTCCATAGTGACGAGCGGTTGCCAGGAAGTTGCGGACCGGTTTGACTAACTTCAGTAGACAGTGGCCACTAGAAGAAGTTCAGTTGCTGGAAGTTGGCACTACTAGTCTGAGGCTTTAGGAACATAGGAAGGGCTGAAGCAATGATGCTGAAACTCTGTGCAAGATGGGAAGTGAAATGTAATGATTTTTATTTTTTTGCATGCAGCTGTGAACAAATAAAACCATGATTCTGTTCCAGTGCGTTAAGTTGATACTCTTACAAACATTTCTTTAATGCAACTGCGCTGTGTGTGTGTGTGTGTGTAGGGTGTCAGAGGGACTTTTCCAGATCACCCAGAACGTCTTGTCTGCAGATGAAGAGCTGTTGCTAGGCAACAGAGCCAGGGACAGGATGGGCGAAACAGAACGAGGGGAGAGAGCAGAAAACCGTGGGAGCTGGAGGAAAGAGTGGGAGAAGGGATTGTATGTGTGTGTGCGCGGGTGGGGGGTGCACCTTGAGGTAGCTTGAGCGATGATGAAGACGACTTGCGTTAGGAGGTCAAAATTAAAATCTTCATCTTGAATATTTAAGACTGAGGTGGCGATTGTGGGATCGCAGAGGAGCAGTCAGGGGGACAGAGAAGTGTAGGAGGTGTTGGATGTATCCATGTATCCCTCTGTCACACAGAGTTAGTAGCTGGAGTTATGTAACAGTCTGAAGTGTATTAATACATCTTGCTGCTCTTTGCTTGCTATTAGCAAGCTGCCACTCCAGCATTAATAACAGGCTTTCCAGTGCAGAAGATTCTCCCTCGCCTTCAGCTTTGCTGGCTCCAGATCTCTCTCATAAATATTTCAGCCTTTCACCTGACAGCCAGAAGAATGGAGTGAGGAGCAAGTATCTGAGGGATGGACTTATATGGGGGTACTGCAGAAGACGCCTTAGATGGAGGTCATTTACTTCATGTTTTTGATTTTCTGTTTGTTTGCTTGTTGAAATTTCTGCTAGATTTACAGGATTATTGTAGCCAGCTGATCACTACTCTATTTTATCATTACCAAAAAAATAGAAAACACATTTTTGGCAGGCACAGCAGGTAGTGCTGTGATTAGCTTATACACAGAGCTCAAAACTGTTTGTATGATTATTTCTGCTGTTAAGGTGGGGGTTTTAACGTGTCTGTGGATTGGCTCTTCACACATGGTCTTGCCTTTGTTTTCCAGCCTTGTAGGCTACATCCATCTTTCACATACAGTCTACAGCCTATGGTGCTGTCTGCTAGGCTCCATCTGCTAATCTGAGTCACTAAACAGGAGTGACGGTGCCCTATTAAATATTTTAATTGGAAATATCTGGCAAATAACATCTCCCCTATAGTACCCAGAGTAGATCAGTTATGGTAAAAATGAAAACAAATGTTTTGGTCAGTGCTGATACCCTCCATCCCTTTAAAGTGAGGACCTCAAACATTTGGTAGGAACTTGGAGTAGAGCTGCTACTCCTCCATATGAGAGCTGACCCCAGGACACAGTGGAGAGATCAGGAAACACCTCTGCTGATCCAGGGGAATACAGAGCTGTTTCCCCTGGGTCCTACTGGCCCACTTAACAAACTGAAACCAACAACTGACGTGACTTTCTAAACAATAGAAGTGTAAGCTGATAACGCCACCCTATTATCTATATGGCTCCCACAAAAACCATGGTTTTTATACAGTTCATGGTTGCATCCTTTTATCGCCGTCTCATGCTTTTGCAGAAAAGTAGTTTTTGTTCATCTCATCCCAAAATATGTTAGGTGGGTTTCAGAGTCTGTGCTCACAGTAAGACATCACACTGATCACCAATGAGTCATTTTAAAGCAGCACATCCCCCACAGAGTTGCAGGAAAACACACAAGTCAGCTTTAAAAAAAAAACCCACACACACAAGTGGCATCTCAGTTCATGTTTGTGTTTTTATTGGAAAAACAAAATGTAAAGACGAGCATGTACATCTTGGAATGCAGATCAACTGAACCAAACAGAACAGCTGGACTGGGCCGGGCCTTGCCGCACCCATACACACTCACGCGCACACACACACACGCACAAACAGAAGATAGAAACGCCGCAAAGCACCGACCCCCGTCCCCACTACAGTGAAACAAACGCTCGTGTACGCACACAGCATCTGAGGCAACAAGATTTTCTTTAACCACTTCCTGTTAATGTAAACCCATTCGTATACCGAGTGTTGCCTCAAACGCTGCCTGTGTACATCGATCATCTTTAACCGACCGCTCTGAAATCCTACGACACACTCGCTGCCCAACATGGCTGAAAATCATCACCCCTCCCTGAACAAAAGGTAAACACACGAAGGAAAAGTGACATGCCCGAAACAAGATCTAAAATGACTTCTTATTTATTCCATTTTAATGCTTTTCTTAAAAATGTCTGACTTCACTTGGGTAAGCAAACCGTGAAACGTGCCGCTGCTTCCTTCGCTCAGCTAACCAACACCTCCCAGGCCGACCTGAGGACCATCGACTGCTTCCTCCTTCCGTGCTCTCGGCGCTAACCCACACAAACCCTCATGCCTGAAGAACAGAAATGAACGAAGACAGGAATTCGATTAAGAAAGGCGATCGGCCGTCCCGAGTCATCGCAGTGACGTCGGGAAGCCAGCTGTGCGGCAACCGCTCGGTTGTTGAGTTGAAATCTGATTGGGCAGCTCGGCGCTGAGGTGGGAGAGGGGAGCGGGGCGGAGAGGTGGGGGTACAAGCCAGTACATGCAGATTCAGTTAGGGTTTTTTTTTTTCTTTTTGTGAACTTGTTTAATATGGACAGATCTGAGATTTTGAACATTCAGTTTAAGTTGTTGATACAGAACAGTATGATTAAATGTAGATTTTTGCAATAAGAGGTAAGTGAAACTTTTGACGGATTCTTTGTCGTTAACGAGAGCCCGGTTCACTTGGCGGTCATCATCTGGACAAATTCTGTGGAGAAAGAAAAGCAATTGGGAATTATAACACAGCCACTCAGGACCAATCAGAGCTCTGGAGTTCCTAATAAGCATCATGACCGAGCTCACCTTCGTAGTTGACCTGTCCATCTCCGTCGATGTCTGCTTCCCTGATCATCTCGTCTACTTCCTCGTCTGTCAGCTTCTCTCCCAGGTTAGTCATCACATGACGCAGCTCTGCTGCACTAATGTACCCGTTTCCATCCTGACAAAGACGCGGGGAACACTGATCAGACCAACACGCCTTCTGCCATTTCAGCATTTCGACAGACAGACAGACAGACACTCTGGATATGCCTCTCCTGAGGCAGGAGGTCAAATACAAAAATCATGTTTTACTCTTCACCACATCCTGCAATGATGAGGAGCTGGATTAGTTAGGAGTCATTTACTGTGAGGAGCTGTGGCTTCCATATCAGTATGGAAGTGTTATTTTGAAAACTGATTGGCCACTTCCTTCATTCCCATTTCTGACTTCCTGCTTTGAATGTGATATGAGGCGAGTTGGTTTACCCACACAGACTTAGACTGGCCGGAGACATCTGATGAATCATTTTAGCATTTAAAAAAAAAAAGTTTATAAATGTAATTATATTTTAGTTATATAGAGCTTAGGCACTACAGCAATCATCTTAAGGTGCTTTATATTATGTGGCTCAAACATGTTCTGAGATTATGTGACAGTAGATGCTAATTTCCTTAGGAATTAATAACGTATTTTGGTTCTGATCATACAATAGTCGTACTTTTTCATGTTTCAGCTTCATGTTTACATGTAAACATCACCTAGAAGTAGCAGCTGTGCACATCTGAATCCAACACATCTGCATCCGTCTGAGCAGCTTTATCACCTTACACGTGGCAGCTTCCTCTGTAATGAGGGCTGTAACTTGAACCGTCAGACTGGAAGCTTTGGTCCTCACAGCAGGAGAGCCACTAACATTCCCTCATCTTTCCCATTTCTTTAAGCTATTTTCACTCGCTTTCCAAAAGCATTTATACTCCTTGTGGGAAAAAATTGTCAGCAGAGCTTTTGGGTTTAGTCACCGCTTTTAACCAGCAGCATTTCTGCTGCTTAGAGTCGTTTAAATGCTTCAAATGCATCGAGAGGAGTGCTGAGAACACAGCCAGGGCTCGTATGGAAATTGCTTTTCTTTCCCCACAAGCATTTACCAGGTCTTTTCTCCTCTTCTTCTCAACAGGAAATCTATAAAGACCTACATGATTTCTCTCGTTTCCACTGACTGGAAACAGCACAGTATGTCACCTTTCATAAATTCCCAACCATCAGAAATCAGACCGCGAGTGCCACCAATTGTTGGGGTGTTCTGATACTGAGGGGTCTTTACCTTGCAAAGTGCCTTCAGGCAGCCGTCATACTGACTGAAGCATTCATACGTCAAAATATGTATAAAAAACATTTAAACCAGGCCCACCTTATCAAAGACTCTGAATGCCTCCCTGATCTCCTCCTCACTGTCAGTGTCCTTCATCTTCCTCGCCATCATCGTCAAGAACTCGGGGAAGTCGATGGTCCCGTTGCCTAGGAGTAGGAGGTACATATGACTCATAGTCGATAAAAGGTTATTTAAAAAAAGACAAGTTAGATGAATTCTTCCCCCGTGTCGAGGAGGACAGCAGCGTACCATCAGCATCCACCTCGTTGATCATGTCCTGGAGTTCTGCCTCGGTCGGGTTTTGACCCAGGGACCTCATGACAGTGCCCAGCTCCTTCGTGGTGATGGTCCCATCTCCGTCTTTATCGAACAAGGAGAAGGCCTCCTTGAACTCTGAACAGGCAAACGAGAGAAGACGAAAGGACATTTACGCTGCAGCTGTAAACACGCGAATAAACAAAAAGGTGTTTTTATGGCGTGACCTTACCAGCAATCTGCTCTTCTGTTAGTTGGTCAGCCTAAAAAAAAATTAAAAAAAATATGCTGGGTTATTACCAAGATTGATTAAGGGAAAAAAAAGAAATTCATTAAAATTGTTTTGGTTCAACAAACAAAGCTTTTTTTCTTTTCTTTTAATGAGATACTGCCTCGTCAGGCGTCACAAAAAGTGGGGAGAACGGTTTCTGAAGCAATTTGTGGTCGACTTGTGACATGCAAGCTTTGCCTGGCAGAACTCTTTATCCTCGGTCATCATCTTCAGTTTACCAGATTTATATTTATATAATATATTACCATATATTATGATCTCACATTTGAAAAGGCCCAGTTTAACACTCCAGAATGTTACTTTTGGAAGAAAAAAGAAAGAAAGGGTGAGTCGTTTCATGACTTGCTCTAATGGCTAACAGCCTTAAAGAGGGACTGTTGTGTGAAGGGCTCAAGTTGAATTTCCTTGTGGAAATCCAAAGCAGGTGACATTAATATTCCTCCTGCCTTGCCTCTCTTCAGTCAGCTCCCAGCGCACACACAAACTCCACACAACAATAACAAAAACACTGATGTGGCTTCAAGGCTTTTGTTAGTGACATTAGGAAGCAAATGCAGGCAGGTGGCTTAATCAGGGACCTCACTATTTGAATCCAACCTTTATATCATCAAAGTGGATATCTGTCAGGTCTGCCACCAGCTTGACTGCTTTTGGTTCTGGTTTTTTCACATCCCTGCCTCCACCTCCTATTCCTCCATCCAGCCTTAACCCTCCAGGTCCTCTGCGCTGCTTCAGATCCACACCTCTTCCTGCTGCACCACCACCACCTCCTCCAGTTTTCATGGTCAGCCCGTCGAGCGCTCCCCGCACCATCACCAAGCCTTCAGCTAGGCACTCGGCTCGCTTGCTGGTCTGGACGCCCTGCTTTTTTACCTCGGCCAGCTCGGCTTTGGTTCTCTGCAGGCAGTTCCTCAGGTCCTGCATCTCTCTGACGAGGCCGTCCATGCGGCTTGATGAGGAGTCCATCAGCATCTGCAGGAAGGCCCTGTAGCTCCTCTCCTGCTGCTGGATCAGCTCCTTATAGTAGTGCTGCTGTTCGTCCAGGAGGTCATAAACAGTGGACAAGCTCACCAGCTCGTCCTCTGCTGGGTACACGGCGATTTTCTTGGGCAGCATGACGAGTGGGTGATAGCAGGAAGGGCAGGAACCGTGAGGAATGGGTGGATGAAAAAAATGGTTAGACATCTATCCGTCGCTCCTGATTGGCAGAAAGAATGGAAGGAGGAGACTTTGCCATGTCTCTGAATTGTTACATATTTGTTTAGATGATTATAAGATGCTAAAAGATCTTATTAGTTGTCCTGGATGGGCGGATGGATGCATCAGTCGTCTCGTCTTTCAGTCATTCCAGTGTAGATGGGTGACAGAAGTTTTCCCCAGAGCTGAAAGAGTCAGCAGATTGGCACTGACCAGCCAGGTTGATGGAAAAGTTGCTCCACCTGTTGACGTTTTCCTGTGTGTCAGGTCTCTCAGCCGAGCTTTCTTTCCAAGTGACCAGGCACCGTCCTTCCCTGGCTACAACTGCCTCCAACAACTTTGGAGAACCCCTCTCTTAGCAGTGTTTCAACCTCCACACATGGACATTCAAGACCTCCTGCAGGAGCTCAACACATGAAGCGCAGTGAGACAAAGAAGCTGAGGCCGGAGGATGTCAGTAAAATTGACTTTAGGTGTGTGAGAGTAACCATGTCCAGACCAGGGGGGAGGTCACGGGAGTTCAGTGCGCGTGTGCGTCTCCACATATATGTGCTAATCTGTCACCTGTCATCTCACTGCTACATTTGCAGCTCCCAGGGAGGATCGGTTGGCTGGTCATCTGACCTCCTGCACAGCATCATGGTTCACACCAAGTGGACCCCTCGGAAGTCCCCCCTCTCTCTCCACTTATTAATTTATCCTCAGAGCAGGCCAAACGTACACCTCCTCCTCAATGCAGAAGCTCAGAGCTCAAAAACAAAAACAAAAAAAAAACCTGGCCTCCATAAAGATGAAAATCCAAAGATGGGAGTTTCTGGAGATTAGCAGATCTGGGCTGTGATAAACAAGGTAAACTAGAAACCAGTGAGTGCTAGTTGAGTACTTCTAGTTTTTTATATTAATCATTAACTTTAATTTAATTATGTTTTTTTTTCCAGTTTGTTTCTAGATTAAACGTACTACATAAACTGCCTAAGGTACCAAGATTATCAACATCTAACAGCTTTTGGGAATTCGTGACGATAACGGTGCCTGTAATTGACTACTATGTCTTCTACAATGAACATGTAGCTTGCAAAGGAGAACAACAACAGTACATGTATATTGTTCATTTGTTTAGTTTTCCATTCCATCACTCCGATACAGGCCCTCGTTGCTTTGCTCGTGAAAGACGTTATGATCTTTCTATTTGTTTTTGGATAAAGTTTATTGTGTGTTAATGTGAAGAAATGTTAGTTTAGATAAAAGCTATACAAATACAATAAAAAGAAATATTATATTGAGATCCTTGCAGACATGTAAAGAATGTTCATTTATTAGACCCTCTTTCTAATAAAGTAGATATCCATGAACTTTGTGGACATGCTCAAAGGCACATTTACAGCATCATCTACATTAGCTTGTTTTAATAATAAAAACTGCTGGAAGCCAAACCTGTAACTGAAATTAAAATGGTAAAATGATCAATTGCACAGCCCTAATTTTAAGCACTAATATCTGAGTCAAAATATGCTGTGTACTCACGTGACCCGAGGGGAAGGCGGACACTAATGATCTCTGTCAGGCCGAGCAATGGTTAACAAGCTGCTAAAACCTCTAATATCCAGGCCAAATTTCTCTCAAGGCACCCGGCAGCAGAACCACATCGAGCATGAGGGCTCTATGATTTCCTTCTACAGCACCCACGGGCATTATTCTGCAATGTAAAATTAAACTCCGTGCCGATGACTTTGATTAAAGCTGAACACGGCAGCTTCTTTTCCCAGTACTTTGACAGTTAAAGCGGACTCGTGATGGACATGTCACGCAAGACAAGGCTGACTGCTTTTAAAATAATCCTGCATATGTAAGGGAGTACAAGGAAGTACAGCTTCAGCCTACTTCCTGTGTCAACTTTCTCACCTACGTAGCTATAGCAACCACAAACTAACCACAGGGTGATTTCCCCCGCAGGAAATGGCCTTGTACGGCAGCTTTTAGAGGTCATTGTTAGGTTCGGGGAGTAGATAAATAAAGTACCAACTCTGGGGCTTGAATTACGTTAACCAATCAGAGGCAAGACTGAAACAAACATCACCACCAACAATGTAAATTCTAAGATAAAGTCAACAGTTTTCACCAGGGGTCATTCGACTAACCATTCAGGACCTGAAATACAGGTCTGAAAGTCACTGCAATTTTCCCCCTCGATTCTTCCTTAGAGGGTTGATGAGCGCCAGGTGGGCAGCTAGCAATAACAGGTGTGCACCTTGAACCTGAAGGCTGTTGGTTTGTGTTCCTTTTCAGATGCAGGCATCTCTCATATGACTCATTTTTGGACATGATCTCACAATGATAAAAATAAACATTATGAAGAACAGCCAGAGTAAACTATATTATGGTGTCTACAGGCTGAAGAACGACAGTCAGCATCTGCACGCTTGTTCTCTATACGTCTAGAACAGTAAATACACACACAGATACAGAGCTTCACATCTCCTGTGTCAAAACACTTTTTTTTTTTTTTACAAACACTACTAATTAATCCCTTGTGCCGCCATAATAAAAACAAGATGAAAAAAAATCAAACGCTCCCCTCCTGTAAGGAGTTGTTTTTTTGCTTATCCCTACAGAAAAACTAACTAAAAAGCTAACCTCAGATCCCTGTAGCCAATCCAAAAAATTCAAATTAGGAAAACTCCCAACAATAATGATCTAACGCTAACTTTAAATGTGCTACTGTAGAACAGGGGTATGAAACTTAAGGCCTAGAAAGACTGAAAACCAGCCCACTCACAGAGGACATAAACCTCTCTCCCAGTCATCCATACTACACCAAAGTAATTAAGTTACAGATAAATACTTAAATTACATAAGGTCCTGGTTTTTACTACCAACTACAAAAATTTATATTTTTAGAGTTTTATTTGGTTTGTTTTTTGTTTTGTTTTTTAAAGTTTATTTCACACATTTATTTCTTCTTGGGGCAAATTTTCTTTATTGTGTAGAAAAATTGACAAATACTGTTGTGCTTCTTAAATTATTATAATTTAACTATTATAGACTACTACAGTTGATTGTGGGGTTTTCCTGCATTGTACCTGTTAGATGTGCAGAAATAAGACTCACAATCCTGCACTGAAATTCAGCACCTGAAGCTCTCAAATAACACCACATATCTGTAACTGGGTAGTAACATGCTAGCTTTATTGTAGTCTTTACACTGGGAAGTTCCACACCTTAATCCCATTTGTAGACATAGTTTTACCTTACCGGACCGATATGTAAAGATTCATGTTCACGAGAGTCATAATTTCCAATATTCAAAGGCAAAAAAAAAAATGTTTTTATTTAAAAATCAAAACTTGGAAGATGGAGGAATGGTGGTGGTATAAATCATTTCACTCTTCACACCACAAACCACAGCTGGAGTCATAAACGAAAGAAATGTTTACAGTTTTATTTTAAATATGTTATTAATTATCATCACATTCTACCCGTTTAGGTTAAGGTTTGGTAGTAGTACCTGTTAGATACCAATTAGGTTATGGCACTCTTAAAAACCACCTGGTGAAGATATGGTACTGAATAGTACTCTGTTAGGTTCAGGTACTAAAGAGTACTTGGTTAAGGTATACAGTAAAAAGAAATCGGGCGAGTTACAGCACTAAAAGCCACCCGGTGAGGTTTAGGAACAGAAAATGATGGACTGCTAGGACAGAAAATCAGAACCTCTATGTGCATTAACCAATCAGCGATGTTTTTTAAAAACATGACATCAAATACATACTTAACGCACAAAAATATGAGCTACAAAAAGACTTAACCAACTCCCTCCACAAGCTATAAACGTCAAACCTGGGTGGGATGCTACCACTCCCCTGGAGACTGGCACAGTGCACACAAACCAGGAACAGTAGTGTGTGTGTGTGTGTGTGTGTGTGTGTGTGTGTGTGTATAGTATAAAGATTGTAACATGGTGTTTGCAGTGTGCATCCACTGCAAACCAGACTTTTCATCTAGGAGCATCAATCAGTACTTAAAATGTGACGTCAAAACAGGTCAAACACGTTTTATTCTACGCAAAGTGTATGCACGTGTGTACACCATAACCTGTGGCCTAATTAGGACTATCAGCTGCTTTTACAATGGTTACACACTGGACTTTGACAGCTCTTATCTACAACTGTGAAGTTAACGCCTATTAAAATATGCACCCTTACATAAATCGTCTAAACATGGGGGGCAGATGTGCACCTTTATTTTACAGCTTCATGTCTCAGAATAATCTGCAGAGAGGCAACTCTCCTCTCGAGGAAATTGTCCATCCTTACTTCTCCGGCAAAGAAAACCCCACCGGAAAATCAGGCTATCGGCGAGGGCACCACTGTTAGCTGTGATGCTAACCAGCCAACAGCTCTACCACAACCACCAACTGTGACCACCTGTAACAAGTACTACCCCTCGGTTCTCAGTTTGTGGGGGTGCTAACGGCACCAAAATCGGCTGTAATTTCACAGAGTGGGCTCTTAAAAAAAAAAGGGAAAAAAAGCCGCGGTGGTAATAAACTGCTCCGCCCACAGGGTCTCTGTCTACTACCGCCACAGTATTAACGTTCATCCCTGATCGCTCTAGCTCTACTATGGAGATATTTCAACTCCGCATCTGGCTTCTAGTCAACTGCACACAGCTTAAATCCGGACACATCACAAGGCACGGGTGGTTAAAATACTCACCATGTCTGTGCGGAGTTCCAACGGCAGGTATGCTAACGCTACGGGGGAACAGAGGGAAATGGACGGTCGCCACAGAGCAGGAGGGCTGGCTGCTGCTGCTTGGAGGCGGGTACGCAGGACAAAGCACCGCCACACGGCTCTCACGGTATTCCTCCGCAGCAAAAACGGGAGGGGCGTGTGAGTGTTGCTCCCCGCGCTCGCTGCACGCGTTCACGCGCACCATCTTGTCATGTTTAATTTAATTCCCGAGAAGTTATGAGTAGGAATAACCGCAATTAGAAATCAGCAAGGACTTTTTAAAAATTTAAAATACATTTAATACATAAATGTGAATCCCAAATATGCTGTAGGCTATTTAAATTTTTTAAGTGGGACGCCTGGTCACCCTAGTTGTTACCTGCCCACTTCCAGTCATCTGTCATCGCCACCAAATAAAGGCCAACGTTGACATGATTATTTTTTTTAATTACAGTTAAAAAAAAAAAAAAACATTGCTCACAAGCCAACTGGTATTGGCATGGTATGTGTTTGGGTCTTGTTTAGGGTCATTAAGTATTTACTGTATTTACTTTGGGGTTAGATGGAAAAATAGTGCTTACTTAGTTTTCCAGCAGTTGCTTACATGAATATGTCGATCTTATATCATGAGGCTTTAAGCATTAGTCAGTTCACTGCACAAAATGTTGCAGTTTTACTATGCGCAATTTGACTGTTTAATCCTATTAGGTTGAGGCATCAGTTGGTGAGTCAGCCCAGACATTTCAAATGTCATCTGTCTGCAAGAATAATGAGAGGTGCTTTCTGAATATGGTTTGCTGTTTTCAAAATGTAAAAAAAGGCTCATAACATTAGTTTTGTCCTTTTATGCTGAAGCCCCTGGAATGATTTCTACATATGGTTTTGGATTTTTCTCTATTTATTGGTCACATTAACACATATTAAAGTCATTAGGAATAGTATTGCAGGCCATATGTATATAGAAATAATATACTTCAATTTTCATCACATCATTTAGGAGTTGCCAAGTCTACATTTTTGGCTTTGAGAAACTCTCTATTAAATCCTATCTAGTCTAAGTATCCAGGATAAAGTATCATTTTAAATAGAGTGCTGTTACCTGTCAGCACCTGTCCACTCTTCAATTAAATAAAAACATGTTTATGGCGTTCCAGCAATCTCAGCGTGTGCTGGTTTCTCTTTGACATCTATTTACATCTAAGGAAAAATGAATGTAATCTGAAACCATATTGCTGTCATTATATGTTTCATGATAATTGAAAATATTAAGAAATATAATTATTGTGACCTCAATAACGCGACACTAAAACTGTAGCGCGGCCGCGTACTAACTGACGGACTATTTTGCGTAACAGTCTTTTATACAGGCGGAAGAATACGCTCTAAACGGCATGGCTGACGGCACTGGGTACAGTTGCAAGATTTGATTTTGAGAGACGGATTCTGATTGGACAGCGCGGACCCGCAATGTTCTGCACGCTGTAAGGAGGCCGCTGATTGGCAGGAGGGGATCTGCAATGCGTCAAACCACAACGCGTCTCCACCGCAGCCGTAGACAGACCGGAAGGCCGGTAACATTTTCCAGGTAGTTTACAGGTGTGTGGCAAGCAGAAATTAAGAGGTGTTGTCCTCTTTTTATTTAAAATCTAAACTTTGAAATGTATTAGTAACAAAGTTTGTTGTACAAATGTTGAGTAATAGAATAAAATTGATATACACCTGAAAGTTACAACTGTGTGCATGAATGTGTGTGTGTGTTTTCTGACATTGTGAAAAAGTAATTGCTCTGCTTTTTGAATAATGAATTAGCTGTGATTAACAACATTTTTGGGAAACCAGTTAAATTTTACAAAACATACTCAAGAGAAGTAGGCTGAAGATCTCAAAAAGAGCTTTAGGAGAACAGTGAGACAGAAAGCAGCTGAACTTAATCTGGATAAGATCAACATGAGTCAAACACTACCATTACCTACAATACCACCATGGATACTCCCTGAGGCTGCAGTAGAATTCACACTATTGGACAAAAAGAACAAGGACAGGTGTTTTATATTAAACTCGCATACAATACACGCATAATACATACAGTTATGTCAAAGTCTACACAGATACATCAAAGAATACAGCCAACCAAAGTGGGATAGTATGTATTGTTCCTGAGTTTAATGTCAAAGTAAGGAAAAGGATCAGTGACGGAGTATCAGTGTACAAGGGAGAAATGGTTTCAATACTGTTAGCTGTCCGGTGGATTGAAGAAGCCAGACCACTAAGATCTGTGATATGCTCAGACTCGAGTTCATCATTGGCTAGGTTGGAAAACAGTCACTCAGATTGCAGACCTGACATTCAGCAAATATTGTACAGAGTTACTATGATGTGGCTTGTCCAGAGTACTTGACAAACTGAAAGAAAGGTGGCAAAAGCAATGGGAGGAAGAGAGGAAAGGGCAATGGCTGAACAAAATTCAATGAAATGAGAAGCACAGGAAGGAACAGGAGAGAGAGGAGACGGTTACCGTATATCGGATTTGGGCACACTGGTTTGAATAGCATGTTGTTTTTAATAGGAAAACACTGTACAGGTAAGTGTGACTGCAATAGAGAAGAAGAAATAATAGAACATGTTTTAATGCATTGTCAGAAATATGATGCTGAAAGTTGATTTATTTCATAAGAAGTCGAGAAGTGAAGATTATCGGGTCATATTTTGTGTTTTATATTGTTTTTATATTTATATTTTGTGTTATTTATTTAATTAGTTTTTTTGGGTTTTTTTTTTTACCATTTTGGTCCACACTCCACACCATTTGATGGCAGTGATGCACCATTTTGCTGTTTGCCAACTGCCAATAAAGACCCCAGCAAACTTCATCAGTGAGAGGCCAATGGAGAAAACTTAGAACACTGGTGAACCTTCCCAGGAGTGTCCGGTCTACCACAATTACTCCAACATGGACAGCTAATCCAGGTGGTCACAGAGGAACCCAGAATCTAATCTGAAGAACATCTAATGGGGGAGGAGGGGGGGGGGGGGGGGCCGGCAAAAAAAAAAAGAAAAAAAAAAGGAAGAAAAGGGG
>VURO01043166.1:35627-55582 GCA_015108175.1 Pelvicachromis taeniatus
AATCATAGCGCCGCTGAGTTGACTGAGCCCAAAAAAAAAAAAAAAAAAAGACTGAGCCGACTGATTTAATCGTTTTATTCTATCCTGTGTGTGTTCCAGTTCTGGGAGGTTATAAGCGACGAACATGGCATCGACCCCACCGGGACTTACCACGGAGACAGCGACCTGCAGCTGGAGCGAATCAATGTGTACTACAACGAAGCTACAGGTTAACTTCACACTGCACAGTCTGATTATCTAATTTCTGGGTGAGCCGAGGTAATTCAATACCCAGCAGCTGGTTAGTACAGCCACCGTCCAGCAGAGGGGGCATTAATCAGCCCCCCCACCACCACCTTTCAGTTGGGGGGGCTTTTTCTTGGCTCTCCTTCCTGGTTACCGTCGCTCGGTTTCCAAGACAAAACAACTAAAACAAACCCTCGCCTAGCAATGGTGCCCAGAAATTAGACTGTTCCCGCTTTAACTCAAACTTCAGCCTGTAGCGATATTATCACCAAGTTAAATAGGCAAAGCATTAAATATGTTCAGGTAGTTTATGACAACTGTAAAGTTTTTGTAGTTAAGTACAGTTAAGTATGTGTATACTAGTTTCTGCAGTGGGTTTGCTCATGTCATAGTCTGGGTTATTCTACGGTGACGCCTGTCTCTGCCCCCCCCCCTCCACTCGGTCATAGAGTGGCCCAAGCACCACAGTCAGCTATAGCGGTTAAGTGTTGTGATTTAAAGTTCAAAAGTGTGTGTGTGTGTGTGTGTGTGTATAACATTGGTTTGTTTGTACAAACATTGGCCACTCACTGGTCGTTTAATGTTACTATAGATGTATGACGTATGTCTTTGTAATTATTGTTATTTAACCATGTCATGCATGAATTATGACACCCACAATCAGGATTTTTTTTTCTTAATTATTTTTTAAGAAAATCCTGATTGATGTTGTCATAATTCATGCAGGAAAGGGTTAAACCATTTAAAATGTAGTAATTTGTATATGTAACTATTAAGTTATACAATAGACACGATACGACATATAAAAATGTAAAACAAATATAAAATATATAAATAAAGTAATGGTCCCATGGAGTTGCCTCACCGCTGTTACAGTGGAAAAACAGCCTGTTATGAGTTATGACATCATTTCACTTCCTATTACTAATTTCCTGAGGCTCTGTAAAGAATTTGTCATGAATACCTCCCAATTTTGTGAGCATGACAACATGTTTTATTTAAGTAAAAGAACTTGTTACAAACAGCCGTTACTTAGTCAGTAACACCGGTGACTCCTATGTTCAGAGGAACCTTTTGCATAAAGTATTTGTATCTTATGCAAATGGTAAGTTTATTTATCATTATGAATCCTCTTTTTGTAAGGTATGGCTAAACTGACTGGCACCGGATGGTTAATTGTCACTGGTGTTACCGTATGGGGTTCATTGTTTCTGCCACATCAAACTGATAGGATAATAATTTCACACGAATTTAATTTTATTACAAGTAAGAGTTGAGATTAAAAAAAAAAGGATCACTACTCATTTTTAATTGTTCTTCAATTTTCTTTTCTCCATTGTTATAGCAAATAAATGGTTCCATGAATGGACAAATATCATGCGGTTACATTTTAACAAACAACACTGATAGTAATAAAAGATAACCCCCTGATTTTTATCATTATTATTGATATTTTTCAGTCTGAAGAGAATGGTTCTTCTGGTTGTTTTTGGTGTGACTAAATTCAATTTTCACCTCTTATTTGAGGTGTTTTTCCTCTGTAGTTACCTGTGATGATTTGGGCTTTATTTGTTTTTTGCAATTTTTTGCCCTTCTCGTAGTTTGCTGTTAGAGCTTGGAGGATTAAGGATTTATAATTGATATTAAAAAAAAAAAAAAAAACAGGTGTCCTATCCCTAAACCAATTATACAATATTGAAGTTGAAATGTCTGTGAAGGTCCTCAGTCATCCAGGTTATCGTAGTCTAAGGAGCTTGAAAAGAAGGTCAAATGGTGGAGACAGAAATCTGGGACTGTCCACCATTTGACCTTAGAACTGAAGAAGTGTCTCGGATGAAAGGTGAAATGTCTTCAAGCAACTTAAAGAAGTCCAGATGCTTTTTTTTCCCAAGCTCTTTAGACCTTGAAGTTGGAAGTGTAACTTTTTTTTGTAATCTATCTTCACCAGGTGGGAAGTATGTTCCTCGTGCCGTCCTGGTGGACTTGGAGCCGGGCACGATGGACTCTGTGAGGTCCGGCCCCTTTGGTCAGGTGTTTAGACCTGACAACTTTGTCTTTGGTGAGCCTTTGAAATCTGAAAATTCGTTCATTCATCATTCTGGCTGTAGAAAAGTAAAATGGAAAGTACTTTGACCAAAGGAGAGAAAAAAATCCATGTTTCTTTGTTTTAATGTGTCTGTATGTGTTTATTTATCGGTTTGTTTAAAAAAAAAAAAAAAGACCCAGTGCAATAGTACGTTTTCCAGTCATGTTTCATGTTTGGCTGTTCGCTGTGTTTTAAATATGGAAATGGAGTCAGAGGTGTCAGGTTTCTATATTTGCTTGTGACACACAGGTCAGAGCGGGGCAGGGAACAACTGGGCTAAAGGCCACTACACTGAGGGGGCAGAGCTGGTGGACTCGGTCCTGGATGTGGTGAGGAAGGAAGCAGAGAGCTGCGACTGCCTCCAGGGCTTCCAACTCACGCACTCCCTGGGCGGAGGTACTGGCTCCGGCATGGGCACGCTGCTCATCAGCAAGATCCGCGAGGAATACCCGGATCGCATCATGAACACTTTCAGCGTGGTTCCCTCCCCCAAGGTCCGTATTTAATGTCCACGTAATACCAGATTAACCGCGTGGGGCTCTGGCTGCCCTTAACGGCGCCTTCTCCTTCTTCAGGTGTCTGACACGGTGGTGGAGCCGTACAACGCCACCCTCTCTGTGCACCAGCTGGTGGAGAACACGGACGAGACTTACTGCATCGATAACGAGGCCCTGTACGACATCTGCTTCCGCACGCTGAAACTGACGACGCCGACCTACGGCGACCTTAACCATCTCGTCTCGGCCACGATGAGCGGCGTGACCACCTGCCTGCGCTTTCCCGGCCAGCTCAACGCAGACCTGAGGAAACTGGCTGTGAATATGGTGCCGTTTCCCAGGCTGCACTTCTTCATGCCGGGTTTCGCGCCACTGACCAGCCGTGGCAGCCAACAGTATAGGTGGAGCAGCCGGATACTGTTAGCCGTGCCTATTTCCAGTTTGAATTAAACCTCAACTAAAATATATGTTAATTTTCCTAGGGCGTTGACCGTTCCCGAGCTGACCCAGCAGATGTTCGACGCCAAGAACATGATGGCAGCTTGTGACCCACGCCACGGGCGCTATCTCACGGTCGCTGCCATCTTCCGAGGCCGCATGTCCATGAAGGAGGTGGACGAGCAGATGCTGAACGTGCAGAACAAGAACAGCAGCTACTTTGTGGAGTGGATCCCCAACAACGTGAAGACGGCCGTCTGCGACATCCCGCCACGTGGCCTCAAGATGGCTGCCACGTTCATTGGCAACAGCACGGCCATCCAGGAGCTGTTCAAGCGCATCTCTGAGCAGTTCACCGCCATGTTCCGCCGCAAGGCCTTCCTGCACTGGTGAGAGACACGTCGGTCCATTTGTAGCCCGAGTGCATGCCCTCATGCGACGCGTTAATCACCTCACCGCTTCTGTTTCAGGTACACGGGCGAGGGCATGGATGAGATGGAGTTCACGGAGGCCGAGAGCAACATGAACGACTTGGTGTCCGAGTACCAGCAGTACCAGGAGGCCACAGCCGAGGAGGAGGGGGAGTTCGAGGAGGAGGGTGAAGAGGACATGGCCTAAACATCAGCCATGGCTTTTTTCTCTTCTCCCTTTTTCTTCTCTCTATGCAATAGTTTCAGGTCAGCGCGGTTCAGATGTGGAGAAGTTAAACAATGCTGTTCTTTTCTTTAAGATTAAAAGTTGTCACATAACACCAAGTTACTTTGAGTGTACAGGTGATTTCCACGCTTTTTAAGTGTTGTATGTTTGTTTTTGTTCCCCATCTTTAAATATGAATGTTTTCAGCCTGTTCTTTCTTTTCTGGTTAGCGTCACCTCATCATCGCGCTCTGTTTCTGTCACAAATTTCCACTCAGAAATATGGATGATGTAATTAAAGGGAGCCTGAAAAATGTTATAGGAGGTGTGATTTTAAAAAAACAAATGTAGCAGTAAATCGAACATTAAACGTCCTGTTCGTGTAGCTCACTTACCCTTTGCACTTTGATATCACTACAGATTTTGAACATGACCCAGCTGTTAACATGTACTAAGGAGAGAAACACTGACTAATATAAATTTTTATATACATTTTTTCTTTAGCTGAATTAAATATTTAAAATGTATTCTAAATGAAAGAAAAAACCGAGAGCGTCAGGAACTCATCACTCCCACCCAACTTTGTGTGCTTGTTCTGATTTTGTAGACAAATTTAAATAAAGTTTTGTCTTTTTTTGTGGAGGGGGGTGCCATCTTTCTGCTGATATCCCTTCTGACCTAGCAAATGTGTGTGACATCCAAAACTTCCTTCCTCAATTTGAAATGACAAATTCCCTGTTGGGGCTAATAAAGTTTGGTGCTACATTTGGTGGATTACTTCTATCTACCCTTGTCTTTTTGTCCATTTAAAAACAAATGAGTCAGATGTGTTCAAGGAAAATGGTTAACAACTAGAATAATAAAGAATAAAGAGAAACGAACTCAATTGTGTGAATGCTTTGAAAGCATTTTTTTCTGGTTTCTCTAATAACGGTGGCTCATTTTAAATCCTAGAACTAAAAACATATATTTTATAGATTTACTTTTAATTTTTATGATTAGCATTACTTTTCATTAATTTTAAATATTCAATTCGATTTTATTTATATAGCGCCAAATCACAACAGTCGCTTTAAGGTGCTTAACATTGTAAGGTAGACCCTACAATAATACATACAGTGAAAAACCCAACAATCATATGACCCCCTATGAGCAAGCACTTTGGCGACAGTGGGAAGGAAAAACTTTTAACAGGAAGAAACCTCCGGCAGAACCAGGCTCAGGGAGGGGCGGGGCCATCTGCTGCGACCGGTTGGGGTGAAAGAAGGAAGACAGGATAAAAGACATCGTGTGGAAGAGAGCCAGAGATTAATAACAAGTATGCTTGAATGCAGGGAGATCTATTAACACAGTTAATATGAAATATGAGACTATTTATACAGAATGCTGGATAACTGTAGCTAAATGTTTATATCTGAATCACTGGTTAGCCTCTTGTGGCCACGTCTGTAAGACACTGAACCACAGGCAGAATCTGCTCATCTCCTGCTGTCAAACTTAAGGGGTGGAGTGAGGAACAAAATGCAGAAAGGGAAACAACGTGGATGAAATTAAGAGGAGATGATAGCAGCAGTGAATGAGGGAAAAAGCAGCAGAGAGCTTGGATGCAGGGAAAAACAGAACGCAATGAGTTGAAAACTATGTGACGTCTTACGTAGCTGAAACACCTTCCCATCCGCTGTGCTCTGGGAGACGGACCCTCACATCCTGAGCTGCTATTTGAAGGCCCTCGGGGATGGTTGCTATGGGTCGCTCCCCAGCTGTGACAATAAACAGTCCCCTTAGGAAACAGATAACATTTGTCAAAGTGGGAGAGTAACTGAAACAGCTGCAGGTCTACTTTCCACCATGAATGGCTGGCAGGTAATTGTAGACTTGAGCCAGGAACTTCAAAACAGCTTGTTCTGACAGCAATCTGGTTAAGATTGTATAGAGCAGGCATTTTAAGAGAAAGATGGCCAAGTACTGGAGCATCTGGAAGATTACAGGAGACAGAACAACTAGAAAACCCACAGATCAAAACACCTGTAATAACTTAAATGAGACATTTCATCCTGTCTGTGTGAAAGTGGTCAGAAGTTTACATCATAGGCTTTTAATGATTTTTTTCAAAACTGTTTTTCTTTAATGACTTTAAAACAGGCTTGACCCATATTTGTATCTGCATGCTCAGATGTTTTACATCAGGGGGGGGATTTTGCATTTGGTGATAACCTCTGTTTCAGATCTGTTCATGCAAAATTCAAAGCCGCTCATGTGAAGTTTGTTTCCTCGTTCGGTCCGGACATGCCACAGATTTGATCTTTATCCATCGTCATCAGTATAATGGCTACTTTCCTTTAACCCTTGTCCAGCTGCACAACCACACAGCTAACAATAGCATGTTTTTGTGCGTGTTTGAATAAAGCTCAGTGCAAACAGTCATCCATGTTGGATATTTGACCCCATCCCTCAATCTGCTTAACCTGCCACAATTATCATGACCAGAATAATCCACCATTGTCATAATTTGACTGTGTGCTGGGTAAATTCAATTAAATATAATGAAAAGCTGGAGAGAACAAAATTTAGATTTGTAAACGGTTTCTTTTGAAAAAGTTTGGAAATCAAAACTACATTTGATCATGAGAAGATTTGACATCTAAATTATTCAAAAGGATTTATCAGAAGCCATCGGAAAGAACCAGAACCTGCCGCCTGCAGATGAAGGGAAATAATCCTGAATATTTACATGACAGATAACAAACAGATGTCATTATGACTGGAAACTTCCTAGTCCTGTTTCTTTCATTTACATGGAAATAAAGAAAGAAAATCAGCAGCTTGCAAATCATTTACAAGGTTTGTTCTCAGTCCTCAAACTGCTCCCTTGTTTTCCTCTGGTGTGCCTGTAGTTTCTGCTTTTTATTGATATATACACAGAATGCCCGTTCTCCAGAAATCATGACACCGCGACTCCCTTACGCAGCTGACCCATGACACGGTGACAGGATTTAGTAAACATTAATCGACCTTCGGTGCCTTATTTCCTTATTTCACATACAGACACTACTAGTCGTGCCTGGTTTTTTTTTCATATAAACTCCACTGATAAGCCACATATGTACTAGTCACTTTCTAGTGTTTGCTTGGACACTGTTTTGCCAGGTCCACCTTAATTATTCATGGCATAGATTCAACAACATGCTATTTGGTCCATGTTGACACAACAGTGTCACACAGTTGATGCAGACTTGTCAGCTGCTCCTCCATGATGGGACTCTCCTGTTCCTCCACATTCCAAAGTTTCTCTACGGGACTGAGATCTGGTGACTGTGGATGTAATTTGAGTACAGTGAACTCATTGTCATGTTGAAGAACCACTTTGAGATGAGATGAGCTTCATCACATGGTGTTTTCCCACTGGAGGCAGCCATCAGAAGATGTGTGCACTGTGGTCATAAAGGGAGTGTCGTGTTCAGCAGCAATCCTCGGGTAGGGTGTGGCATTTGAATGATGCTCAGCTGATACACAGTGTGCCAAGAAAAACAGGCAGGATGCGTCCATGCTTTTATGTTGTTCATATCAAACTCGGACCCTACTCCCCTCCCTCCATCCCAAATCAAGACTCATCATGTCCAATTCTGGTGAGGCCATGTGAGGTGTCGCCCAAGTTTCTATTTCTTAGCTGACAGGAGCACTGAAGCACCCGGTGTGGTCTTCTGCTGCTGTAGCTCATCTGCTTCAAGGTTGACGTGTTGTGCATTCAGAGATGCTGAATTGAAAACCTTCATTGTCATTATACACAATATAATGAGATTTAAAAAAGCCCCATAAAAGTGCACATGTACTTAGCACATTATAAAAAAAACTATACAATAATATAATATACCTATACAAATAATATAACTACACAGCACCGGGTGACACAGACAGACAGCCAGAGAATGATAACACGGACAATTTGAGCACCAGCACTTTTTTTTATCCCCGAGTCTGGCCCGTATGGATCTGAAGCGCCTGCCAGAGGGCAGCAGGTTAAACGCCATGATGGCTTGTTTCAGACAGAGGATGAACTGAGGGGTTGCACTAAGACAAATTAGGATTATTATTTTACCTGCTGAGAGCCAGCAGGTAAAATTAAGTTAAACATATAATAAATAGCATAAATGGACATGAACAATAAGCCCATTATTTGAGTAAAGCAGACACATAGCAAATATTTCTTCACATTTCATTCTTTTATTTTATGAATTGATGTTTTAGAACCGAACAAACCCTCCGCCTGGCAAAAACAAAAAGAAATATGATGGATTTTCTGTTTTATTTGTTGTTGTTTTTTAAATACTTAATGGCAGTTCAGCATTTTGTGACTTTTCTTCTCGCTGAAAAATCACGAGAAAAAAAAAAAAAAGAAATAAAAAAGGTTTCAGACAGCAGCTGTAATATTGAGACAGTAATATTTCATTTACACCAGCACTGGTGACGGTTATGCTCGACAGTCCGTGTGTGAGTGTGTTAATTCACCATCAGTAAACACTGTAAGTGCTGGAAAAGGTCAGCGAGGGGCTCGTTTACACTGTAACAGCCATCCGTCCCTCAGCAAAAACAATATGAGTAACAACGAAGGTTGTACGAACGCACCCGCTCCCCGACGAACACGACAAGAAAGCACAAATTCATATTTTCATTAGGTCAATGGAGCAACACACCCCAGCTTATCCCAGAGGTTTTCCTTAAGTTCCTGTTCAACCAGCAGAGCTGTGAACTGCTCATGAAAGAAAGTTCAAAGAGTGGAAAGAAAAAGAAGCAAAATACAATCAAAACAATTGAGTTTAGGCCTAATAATGCCCAGCATGTGGAGACATGCCTGGGTGTGGCAACAAAGATAAAAGAACCACAGAGTTCATTCCTCATCAAAAGTCTCTCACAGAAAACCGGAACGACTCCAAACAAAGAACAGAAAAGCTCCATGTTGAGGAGTTAGTAAGAGTATTGTTTTTATACTTTTGATTTGTCTGCTGCTCTTTCTAAATTCTGCTAACTCCATTTTCCTTAAGTTAGGAACCGAAGGAAGGTGGCAGTGAAAAACAAGAAGGACAGAGGGGATGAAGGAGAGGAAAGGAAGGAGACAAGGGAGAGTCAGCCTCGGGGTTTGAGAGTTTAGCTGATTATATACTCGTAGTGAGCCGTACGTACACTGCAAGAAGGAGGAAGAAGATATCAACGGATCCTCCTAAAGGGCGCAAAATGGAAAGTTGATGGGAGTGAAATAAGGCCACATGGGACATATAAATGAATGAATAAATAAATGGGGGAACTATATCATATCTCATGATTCATTAAAAAAAGAAGAAAAGATGAGAGGCACTGTGCGTTTTTTGCTATGACCAGAAGAATTACACTGATGAATATTAAAGGGGACCTATTGTGCTCTTATAGGCTGTTACAATAGGGGGTTATTATATTAATGATGGCCAGTCCATGTGTGCAAGAGTACGAACCCAGTGAGAGCCGAAAGACCTGAAGCGAGCTTCTGGCTGTGAGAGCCTGAGGCTCCACCCACTTTCTCTTTCTCTGCCAGTAAGAAGATAGCTGGGGTAAAAGGGGAGGGGCTACTAGAGCAAGACAGAGATGGCTTATTTCAACCTGATATCACAGTCCACCATTTCACGCGTCGCCTCTCCAAAACATGAATTGTACACGCATGAAAAGTTACAGTAACAGCCGAGGGAGATATTTTATTTCAATCAACATGAAAATAATCACGAGAAAGTGTTTAAAAAGACATTAATAACACATTTACACGTATATACATATTAGCCCCCTAGCTGAATCGATTCTGAAGATTAAGGACCCTGGAATGTACTTCACATGATTTTTGCTCACTACCGACTTCGTGGCTTTAAATACATTATCTCCCCCTGCTGGTAATGCAACTTCTGCATGTGTGTACATTTCATGTTTTGGTTAGGCAAAGCGTGAAACGGACAAGGTGGACCAGCGTCTCTATTACACGTTTTGCTGTGATACTGGGTTGCTTACTTTGAACTGCGAATCAAGCAAAGCTATTTTAGTAAAGGAGCAGAATAGGTCCGCTTTAAAGGTTTAATCAGATCTCAACCCGTAAGAGTCATCCACATCCAAAGTGATGGGTATGTTGCAGGGTTTACACTCGATATTTAATGCAGTTTAACGGACTAAAATGTGGTGTGAGTAGAAGGTCTGTCCATAAAATATATTGAAAAAAAAAAACCACAGCTGAATTATATTTGGCCCATCTCCCGTCGGCTTTTCTTGGCTCTCTCCCTAGAAGTCCCATTACGACACATTGTTACGTCCCCACAAATGTGGTCATGGGGAATGTGTGTGCCATACTACTGTTTGGCCTTCTTTTCATTCTTTCCCCTTCTTATTTGTTACTGTTCCCCACACCTTCCCTATTTTAGGGATTTAGCATGAGCACCCCCGACCAGTTTCTGTACAAATGGATAAACATCCAGCTGGACCATCTTTTTGCTTTATCAGATCGGGTTAAAATGAGAGGAACTCTATAATGACAAAAAACAGCTGCAGAAACTTCTGGATAAATCTGAAAGCCAGTGCCATCATTCACCGGCCACACCAGCACAAGCTTTGCTCAGCATCCGGCCTTCTTGTCACACCTGGCTCTCTGTGACTTCGTCATCATTCTCAAAATGAACTTTTATGGTCGCTGAGGGACAGAACAGGGCTTCCAGCGAGCGATCTGGAAACCGCAGGCGCATTTCACCTGACGTGTACCAAATTTAAACTGACTGAATTTTCTGAAGCTGGATATCTGCTTCACTTTAACTGAGGGGCAACAATTGTGCAGCAATGCACAAACACACAACAGTATCTACTCTAAATGCTGTTATCGATCATCGTTATCGACGTGTTGCCGGATAGGCAGCCCTTCTGCGTCGGGTTCACAGAAAGGGTTGAAGCAAAAAACAGGTGACACTAATAAGACAACAACTCAGGTGGGCGTCACCTCTCATCAGTCTGTATCTGAAATAAAAAGCGCATCTGACATGCCGGGCACTGAAAGCTGTGTGAGACATTCCCTTTGTCCTGCCTAATAACATCAGATGTTTGTAAACTCGTTGTGCGTTTCTGTGACGGCTGCTGAGGTAACAAACCCGAAGTTGTCTGTTCATCGTGCCTCTGTTCGCTCCGTTTCCCTGTCAGCCTCTGTCCGATTTGACCGATGAGCACAGTTTTAATTCAGGGAACGTTTTGGCCCGAGAGGGGACTCTCAGCGGGACAAGCGCCGCTTGGGATCACTGTAAGCCGTCACCCCCGGCGTGTGCAGACGAGGACGCGAGACCCACTGCTTCCTGCTCCAGCTGAACCTCTCTGACGGCCAAAATGCGAGTGAGCATGCTCTGTAGAGTGGCGGCATCCAATGGTTGAGAAGTGTACCAGTGGGGACTGTTGAGGTTAAAATGGAAATGATAAAAAAACGGATTATTTTCACTTCACAGTGTCAACACAAAGTCTTTTCTGTTTTCTGAAATGTAACTTTGAGTGAGGATGTCACCACTGAGGCTAAAGGCGATCCAATGAAATATCAGAGTGCGGGACCAGAACCCCCCCCCCCAAAAATATAAAATTATGCAAAATGACAAGAAAATTCTGTCTCGTTAGCTTGTGTTGATCACACAGCATTGAAATGCTCGCTGAGATGATGCTTCTGTAGAAAATGCTGAAACAAAAATAACAAGACACCTATAACCGATTCAAGAAGCAACACCTACACGTACGGTTTCACAGCTAAGCTCGGGTGATAAGGACGCTCTGACCTGTGTGTGTGCACGTTCTGTTCGGGCTGCAGGTAAAACATGTTGGTCTTTTTCTTCACAGACTCCGGGCTGTGGGGCACAAAGGAAGTAAATGCTCAGTTTTCATTCCCGCAGCGGTGATGGCAGGTTTGTCTGTGTGTGAGTCTCACCATCTGGAGAGGTAGAACTCATAGAGTCGGACAGGACAGTGCAGAGGGTTGGTGACGTTCTCCATCATCTCCAGGTCCCCCTCGTTCTCCGTCTGCCTTTTTTTGAGTTGTTCTGGAAATGACAGGACACAAAAACCCAGCTGATCACTACTTCTGTGCATACTTTAGTTAAAGTCATACAGTCTGTACAGTCAGTTTGCCTCCGAGATCTCTGGGATGATCTCAGTCAACGACACTGACCTGTCTCTTCAGAGCTGGGCGCGCCGGCGCTGCTTCTCTGGAATCGGAGGTAGTAGACTTTGCCGGCTCGGCTGCAGGGTTTGGAGTGGCGGGTGAAGTTGGAAAAAGACAGGCGCTGGTGCTTCTCCACGGTGTTGAAGTGGAAGTATTTGGTGCAGAAGAAGAGCAGAGTGTTGAGCAACACTATGGGTGAGTAGGCGCCCAGCTGCTTACACTCCCACAGGTAGGACTCCTCGACACGGGAGGAAACAACGCCACCTGGAGGAAGAGAGATGTCTGGATCTTTTTATGTTTGCTGGTTGATGCTTAAAGCAAGACAAACATAAGATAATACCCTACAGTGATTTAATTCTTATTTTTGCTACACTGATAAGTCTATTAAAGAAAATAGATCAGGAATATTGGAATAAAACGTATTTTATTCATCGTACCACTAGGTAGCAGTTTTGGTTTCCAAAGTTGAAGCATCCCAGAGATCTCGGAGGCAAACTGACTGTACAGCTGGTCCGTGAAGATGTTCTCTATGCGACCCATCATAAACAGATGCTGTCCAAACAGAGAGGGTGGGGGACGGGAAGGGGTGTTTTAGGAAAAAATAAAGAAACATAATGGAAACCAGTTGTGCAGTTTTTCATGGGCACCTGTTGTATCCCTAGACAGAGGTAGAAGATGCTGTCCGGGCTGTAGGGCTCTCCGTTGGGCCGTCGCACTTCTTTGATGAAGCGAGACAGACCGAAGCTCAGCTCAGCGGAGTTGCAGTCAAGGACATCTTCTTTCACTTCAACTGGATTGGCTGCTAAGGGGAGAACACAGGTTGTGATGGCATCAGCCACAAACGGGTAAATTAAGTCAATTTGTTCACTTTATTAGTTTAGTTTGCTTCACTGGTATAGTTTGTTAATCACTTTATTTAAACCGAACACTGATATTATGAAGCGCGCACATAGCACCATTGTGTGGTTTTTCTTTCTTTGAGTTTCCTGGTTTGGGGCGGTGGCTGTTTCCTGTCTGGGCAAAAGGGCGTGGCTGAAGACTGAGGGCAAAATGCCTGCTCAGCAGGACCAACCACAGGCTATCAGGAACAGGGGTGTTTTAGATTTAGTTATGATGATCTGTGTTAGTTAGTTTTGTTTCTCCCTATTGTGTGTTAATGGTTTGGCCAAACCACTATAAAAGTTACCCTTTTGTGTCTGTGTGATTAGGTCACTTTGAGTTAAGTTGTGTCCACTTTGTTTGTTTAAGTTTCTGGAAGTTACTTTTGATTAGAGTTATATTTATGGGCCTGATAATTATATTTTGGGATTTTTGTCTTTCTGAACATTTTTTGCCCATTTTGAAAGACATTGTTATCTGTGTCCTCTATGCTTTGCTGCTTGATCCCTCACACAGGTAAAGTGCAGGCAGTGCAGATTAAACAGAAAATTAATCAAAAATGGGGAAAAACCTCACATTTTTGTGGGTGCTCGTTGCGCTGCTGGACCCAGCTTCTCCAGGCTTTAACCCCGTACAGGTGATTCAGTTTGGAGGAAGCAGGAAGTGCCATGGCGGTGGCTGTGCCACGTTCCAGAGAAACAGTCCGTCTCCGACCCTGAATAGTAGACAAAAAAAAAAAGAGAAGCTTTTTATGGCCAAATTAGGTGCACTTAAAACATCATGACACCATAACATAGAAGTGCATCCTGACAGGTTCTCTGCCTAGTGCCTCCACATTTAAAACAATTCTCTAAGCACCCTTTATTGGCAGGAGTAGAAATAAACGAGGAAGGTGGCTTAAATTACATTACAGCATAATTTAAAACATACACGATTAAGCATAGCTTAGGTGATTGCTTGTTGTCTTATAAAATATACAAGTAATAAAATAAGCTGGCAAATTCCCCATGAGCCATGCAGCAGTCCATCAAAGGGGGAAAAGAAGACACTCATGATGTCGTACCCGTTTCCGGCCGGACGAGCCCTCTCTGGGCCTCTTCATTCCTCGCTGTGGAGCACATGACTTCTGATCCAGCGACTCTGCAAAAACAAACATTTCCAATTATCCTGCTTCTGTTGTTAGTGGATGATTTTCATCTTTCTTCTCTATTAGTTCTATTCTTTTATTAATATCTAGTAATCAGCCACGATTTCTAGTGGCTCAGTGTTAACCTAACAAGCAAAAGATCCCTGGTTTGAATCTGGGAGGAGAAGCAGCTTAAAAAACAAAAAACAAAACAAAACTCAAAAATCTAATTTATGGAGCTATCATACTGACAATTTCTGTTTTAATTTGTTTGCTGTGCTTTTGATCTTTTATCTTGTCTGTCTGAATTTCTGCTTGAACATATACTACTACTAAAGGAAATCTGAATCAGCTCTTTTATTTCTTCAGAATTTTATGTTATGCTTTCTTCAGCTGACTATCAGTGATGTCGCATCTCACTAGGAGGGAAGTCATTTTCCAAGTCCATCTTCGGGGAGGTTGGTGGTTGATCATCGGAACAGCTGGTAGGAGGGTCGGTGGTCATTTGGCTCGTCTCTGGCTCTTGATCTGCTTCCTCTGAACTCTTCTCTGAAGTCTGAGTGAGTGGTATGTCAGCTTGGTCTTCTTCTTCCCTCAAAGCGTCCCCATGATGAGGGATTGTAGTAGCAACCACTTCAGACGTCATGTCTCCACTTTGAGAGGTGTTCTGGTCTAGAGCAGTCACATGCAAACCCAGAGGATCATGAAATCACTTTGCTGGAAGTGTTACATCTGTAAAAGCCAGGATCAGATCGCTCACCTGCACTGGAGTCATCTCTCTGCGATTCTTCCTCCACCAAAGAAGCCTCCGACTGGACAGCTGCATCTTGTGTGTCCTTGTTCAGTGGGAGCATCATCATCGGTACTGGAATCTGCAAAGAAAAAAAAGTTTTTGATTTACTGAAACAATTACTCAACTCTTATGGATTTTGAATATAAAGTAAGAGGACCTACAGGCATGGGCAGTGGAACAGGCGTATGCTGGGAATACATGTTCATAGGCACTGGAATGAAGACCGGCACTGGGACTGGAACCATTAACACCTTCACCTTCTCCTCTCCTGCTGTGGATGATGGCCATAGAAGGGTGACAGGGAGATAAAGAAAGAGTTAATCACGTTTTTAAGTAAAATTAAAGGTGAGGAACAGGAGGGGGTCACTGTGACATCACGGGCCAATTAAACAAACTTTACAAGAGACCATAAAGCAACAGTTTGGGGTTAGCCAAGAGGGATAAAAGTGGACTTGTTAAAACTACTTCCCAGGCCATATTTTTTATTCCTGCACTCTTCCCGAGTAGTTTTTCCATGATTCAGGGTTTGTAATAATCATTATCTTATTCTTGGCCTTATCTTGACAAGATATTTGTTCTCCCCTCTGATGAGACTGATTTTAAAAAGCTACCATTAATTTTGACTTTGTCCCCATATGATACTCATCGCACATCCTGGGAACCGAAAAAACAAATAAATACTAAATAAAAATTATAAAAATGAATCCTTGCATGGTCCATAACAAGAAACAAACTTTTAACATTGTTTGTTTTATCCATTGTGTAACATGTGGTCTGAGATTACTGAGCTTACTATTGCACTCAGACTCTAAGGAGCAGTTGTTATTGATTCACTCCAGAAAGGGACCTTAAAGAACCAGGTGTATGTGTATGTACACGTATAAAAGGAAATCCTGCTGGTGCCACCATTAGCTAGCTGCTCTGGAGCTAACCAAACCTGTCTTTGGTTAGCTCCAGAGCTAACCAAAGACAGGTTGGTTAGCCTGTCGTTGGTCACCTGTGGATTACGGGTGACCCACAGAGGCCAACAGGAAAAACCACCCAGCTGATGGAGTCAGCTACCAAAAATAACACTGGGAAAATCTGGGATGTGGGTACAGGGAAAAGTGGAAAGTGTGATGCCTTTCACAGTCTCATGATAAAAGTTAAAATGCTACCAATGTGACCTTTAAATAGAGCTGCTGACTGCAGAGTTTTCTGATTTATTGGAACAGCAGCTTTTTGATTTTTCTCTCCACAAACGCAATACCAACATGGGCCAGCAGATGGCGCCACTGAGATGTAGCTCACATTTCTGATGAGCTGATGGAGGGTCAGCTCACTACATTAGAAAACTTTGATCTGCGTTTCTGAACCATCAGGGATGGCAAATAAAGCCAGCTGCCTCATGTCAGGACTCTGCTGACATGCACTTATCATCAGAATGAAAAAAATAAATCCCAGATAGCAATAAACCTTCACATAATCAAGATAAATGTAAGACTTTAAAACCTTTCTTAATATCTACTTTAAAAGAAATTCAGGATCAAACCTGATCTGGAAATAAACATCAAAAGTTGATGTCAGTTCAAAATTATAACTCTTTTGGTTTAGTTTCAGAAAAATGCCCAAATGTGTTTATTAATATTAAGAAAATAAGCCCATCATGAAGTCCCACTGCTTATTAAAAAAACCTCTGGCATACATGGTTTGCCTCTTTGACATTTATAAGATTAATTTATCATTAATTTGGCATCCTCACATATATACAGACCATACTTTAAGCTGCATATTGCATCAAGACACTGTTACTGTTGGTAAAAAATAGCAGAGTGACCCAAATGTGCCGAAAAGATGAAAACAAGACACCACCTCATTAGGTGGCGAGGAGTCCTGGCATTTCACTCGAATATCAGATGCTTTGTGGCATTTGGGCCACAAAACGCCTCCTGTAACACGTCGATCCCAGCAGAAGCCTTTAGGCTTTTCAAACTATTGAGCCACAATGTTAAGAGTCTGAACTCCCTCCTGATCATTTTGTCAGTATTCGTCAGCCTGCGGCCCAGGTGAGGTTCAAATATGTCTGCTATCTTAAATTTGTACATGCCAATAAAAAAAGAAAAGAAAAATGAAATAAACCATCACAACTGTTTTTGCTTCGCAAATATCATTTATTTGCAGTCCTTGCTTTCAACCAAAACTTTCAGATGAGAACGAGAAACAGAGAAAATGAGGAGGAAATGAAACATGCAGATGCACATACAGTGAAGCGGAATAAATATTAAAAATAAAACGGCGTACAACGGGTCGTTAAATACAGTAAAGTTACACACAGATTGACTTCAACTCAAGTCACAGTTGAAACCAAACTGTTCACGAGACTGCATCAGCAGCGAGGTAATCTTCATGAATCACACGTTCATATCAAACAAAGTGTAACAGGATATAAAGTTAGACTGATGTGAAATAAATGAATGAATGAGGTTCTCCAGACTCGAGACCAGTCAGACATTCAAGTGCAAGTTGATGCAAGGGCAGAGAACCTGGCTGAGGTTTTAGTTAGGGATTCACCAACCTTCAAACTGCTCACATATTCCAGCTGGTTTTAATAGATGTGATTTACTCCTCCATTAAAGCAGGATCTGTTATGTTTTTAAATTTAAGTATTAAAAGCAAGTGTTTTTAGATTTTTACTCCTGGACTACCAGCTACCAGAGTAGCTTTGCATGAGTCACAGTTGACAATAATCCTCATTTATCTTTCACTAGGCCTGGCTGCAGCCCCTCTCTCCATTATCCCCCAGAATGTAGCTGCTTTAGCCCCTCCCCCTCCCCTGTGATCTTAACAGCAGATGGGTGGGGTCGGTGCCAAAACTGACCATATTTGAAATAACCACTCTCATTGTAAAACAAAAATGCCTGAAACGTACCGTTTAGAGGAGTCTGAAGACGGATGTTTTACTTGCAAATACACTAAAGTCATTGGCCGTGTTTATTGTGACCGTCCACAGTTGTTACAGTGTATATGGAAAAGGGGTAATAGGTCTTTTTTTAATGCCGTCACCATCCTACACAATAACAACACATGCCTCCAAATGGGGCATCACCTTAATGAGAAGCTTGTAGAGTTAAAAAAAAAAAAAAAAAAAAAATAAAAAAAAAAAAAAAAAAAAATTGAAATCCAACTTTAATGACAGGTTTTAATTATTTGACACATTTTATTTATTTATTTATTTTTTAAATGAGTAAGGGCCGTAGGTCAGTGACTTGTCTCTTGTGGATCTCTTGCAAATATCCACCACACAAACTAAATACTCATAGCAGAAAGAACATACTCAGCCATGTGATAGGTCATAAATACTGCTGTCTTTACTTCATATAAAAATACACAGAATGCCCCTTTAAGTGCATCATTGCTTTGTAGTGTCAGATTACAAGTACAAATTCACAAAAGTACTGAAATTAAATGGTTTTTTTTTTTGCCTTTGCTCTTAAGGCTCTGGAGGTAATCATAAACAACAAAACAATATATATAAAGTAGTGTGGAAACATTGGTTAAACCCTGCAGTTTTCAATCTGTGTCCGAGGTCAGGGGAGAAGAGGAGGAGGAGGAGGAAGTGAGCGCCTCACGTTGGCAGATCAGGAGGCTGTGGAGAGAAAAACTCGGGTGACACACTCGACCCTCTCAAGAAGTCAGCAGAAAAATGCAAATTTAAACAAATCACGTAAGCATGGCATCAACGCCGTTTAACCCACCCCGAAAAAAGGCTGCGCTTGTTGTAAGACTCACAAACGTTCACACATGCTGAATTCATGAGCTTTATTTCTTTACATGTTTTAAAACAGAAGGGAATTTGTGTTTGCTCGAGAGGCTCACCTTCAGTTTCCAGTTCGGGAATCGTTTTGTAGATCAGTCGGGTGTGATAGAGCTCGAAACAGGGCACGGGGCAGAGGCTGGGCTCTCCTGAACACGTCTTACAGTAATACGGCGTCTGCATGCCTGACGGCTCGCTCCAGCAATCTGTCTTCTCATGGTGCTCCTCCTCCTCCTCTTCTTTTTCTTTCTTCTCCGTCTCCTCGTTCTCTGCCATCTTCTGCTTCTTCTCTGCTCCCTCTTCTTCCTCCACCCTCTTTCTCTTGTGCTGTCTGCAGACCTTGCAGTCTGAGTAAGTCTCTCTCTTGCCCAGGAAATGGCGCCCGGTTAGACGCGCTGGCATGCCATCGCACGTTTGCGCTTCTTCCTGACATGGCTGCGGCGGCATGGAAGCTTGAGCAGACGGTTGGTCGGACTGCGAGCAGCTATCTAGCAGAGCTGGTGCAATTGTTAAAAAACAGCTAATTGTGAGCAAAGATTAAAAAAAATAAATGATAAAAAAAAACACCGGCTTGCAGGAACACTGCTGCTGAGCATTTGTTGAGACTTTGGATGTCTACAACACTTTCAAGAAGTTGTGTCTTTTTGTTATAATGTCTGTGCTGACTATTGGAAGCACTGCCTCTAGCACATACCCTCCCATACACTGCATGACTGAAACCGAAACCAATAAAAACTAAACCCAAACTAAACATTTTACAACAATAAAATCTATACGGAAACAGGCAAACCTACAGTGAGAGGTCAAACAGCAACTTAAGAAAACACCAGCAAACAGAAATCACAGAAGAAATAGAAAAAAAAAAAAGGTTTTAATTCACGTTGGGTTTTTCTATTTCACTTGTGCTTTATGTGCTTTTGTGCCATTTGCTGTGTATTCTTAACTTGCAGTGCTTTTGACGTCTCAGAGCCACCGTAAGAATTCACTATGGAAAACGTACTGAAATTAAATAGAGTCAACAAAATAACAGGAAAAAATAATGAGAAAAAAAACTAATAACTGGTGCACTCACAGTAACAGGAGGAAAAGAACAAGAATATTATTTTTGGGGAATAACTTATATAATTCATCTTGATTCCCCCCCCCCCCTTTTTTTTTTTTAATTTTTTTCTGGAAAAAATTTTTTTTTTTTTTTTTTTGGTTTTTTCTTTTTTTTTTTTTTTTTATATTATTTTTTGTTTTTTATTTTAATTTTTTGGTTTTTTTGTTTTTTGTGGGTGTGGTGTGTTGTGGTT
>VURO01043193.1:8608-22483 GCA_015108175.1 Pelvicachromis taeniatus
GTGCCTAAAAAACAGAAAAAAAAAAAAAAAAGCAAAACCATGGACTGAAAAAGGTGACCCCTCCCCCACATGAAAGGACAGTCATGTTCCCCTCTTCCTCCCCCCTCCTCCTACTGGCACACACACACAGGACGGCGAGCTGGTTGTCAATGTGTGTGTGTGTCGCTCTGATGGACGAATAAAGTGAGCATAAAATTAATCGAATGGACGGAGCGACAGAAAGACGACGCAGAGTTTGTCATTTCTGTTTAAGGACTGTTGCTGGTCTGGAGGGGGCTGGGCGGGGCTCATGGGGTGGGGCTTTATGTATTGATTAACAGGACTGCACCATCATCATCATCACCCCTCACCTTTTCAAAATAAGAGGGCTTATAAAAGCCTTTAACATGGACTGATGAGGAGAAAAACTGTATTTTTTAAAAAGTGTTGCCCCTCCCTCATACGCAGCAGAAGCGGTATGTTGTCCCCTTTTTGAGGTTATTCTTCATTTGTTTTGTTTTTTTTTTGTTTTGTTTTTTTAAGTGTGTGTGTGTGTGTGTGTTTGACTTTGTCAGACTGCAGAGTATGTTTTTGTCCTTCAGAGTGAAATTTGTAAAACAGGAGATTCTGTGTGCACATCAGTTGATTTAAAAACAAGCCAGAACAAATTTGGAACAGCACTGGAATAGACCCAGTGCACGATCATAAAAGGGTGGGTATATGGTCAGAACCAAATCAGAACAGGGCCTACGAAGGACCAGAATAGGGCAGGAACAGCATCTTAATTCAGCTGGAATGGGAATGGCACACGATGCGAACACCAGGACAGGGTTGACATGAGTTCATAATAGGGCTGGAACAAGGTCTTTATCAGCATTCAACTGTTTTGCGTTTAAACATGATGTGTACAGACATACGAGCTGTTTCCACATACAAACTGAAGGCGTCACCTGGTGTAAATGTCCCAATCAGTCTGTCCTTAAAGCTTTCTGTTACCAGTCCTGTGTGATATCTCATTTGTCTAGGTGAGAGCAGAACAGGTAAGAGTCAGGTGAAGTCATAGGTGAACCACACAGAGCACCTGATTGTGACGCAGGTCGAGTTTGTGTGTGAAAACGAACTTGTCTCTGGTTAGAGACACATGTGGGGAATTTTTCTTGTGTTGGGAGTCTGACCTGAGAAAGTATCCAGTGTGTATTGGTCTGTGTGTGTGTGTGCGTGTGCGTGTGACAGAGTGTACTTGAGTGCATGTGTGTGTCTTACCTGTGGACTTGTTTACATAGGCGTCGACCTGCAGAGTATGATCTCCATGGCAGGAAGCGACCGCGACCTGACGGTCCACCAGACTTCAGCCAGCGAGCAGGTTAATGTGCAGCTTCCATTTAAACAGCTGACTAAGATCCAGATTTTCAGGTGCAGGTGTCGAACACACCTGCACCTGAGTGTTTGCCATTCACTGCCACCTCAAACGTACTTCATGTGTCGTACTTTCAGGGTTCATCCAGGACCTGAGGAGCCAGCCAGTGGACAGGTGAGACACACCTGGAATCAGGTTTCTTCTTTGTGCCTCTAAGATCCTAAGTTGATGTTTACAGACTGATATTAGAAACTTCATCACATCTTCAAATGTCTTTGACCAGACAATCAGAACAAATGCTGTGCTGTTCCTCCTGAATCTGAGGTTCAGCTGACAGCAGACTCTCCTGTACCCAGTCTTAGACCGCCCAGGTATATCCCCAGCTGTGATTGCTCTGGTTCTCCTTATTACAAAGGGAATCATCACTAAAGTCTGTCGGTCCAGAGTTACTGGAGGACATTTCAAAGAAGACAGGCGCACAACATGCAAGAACTGGGGACAAATCCAGGAAGTCTTAACTACTGTGATGGACAAGTTGTCCACCTAATCTCCAGACTCTGCTTCCTCTCTGGAACGGTTTGCAGAGCAATTTAGGAGATCCTTAGAGGTGTTTCTCCACCCCTGAACTAAACACCCAGAGTCTTGCAAGCTCAGAAGGACTCTATTCAGCTCTATGGCTCCTCTGGTGTTCTCCATCTGGTTGAAGGGTTACTCCATCACAAGTACCAACCACTTTACAGCCACAGCTTCACGCAGCATCCGCATTCATCATCTAACTCTCCATCAGGTGGTGATCAGCTCAGCTCCTCTCTCCACCTGAGGCCTCAGATCTTTACAAAATTGATCATTAGATCTTCCACCTCGGGCGTCCTGGTGCCGCATGCATTTATATGCACCCTTTTATTGAGACATGGTATTCATTATGGACGAACCAATGACAAAACATCATTCACTTTCAGGACCAGCAGGTCATTCGTCCCAGTCGTGCCAGATCGAGGTGAGATTGTTGTTACCCATAGCATTATTAAAGTGGAGCTTCTAGATGTTCCTTGGGGTGAAGTGCTGCTCTGTGCTCATTCCAAAAAAAATGGTTTGGCTCAAATCCTGACCCCGAGGTACAAAAAAAACAACTCTACTCCACGAAGGAACCCCTAAACATTCATGTGCCAAACTTCAGGAGTCCAGTTCCACGTGCTAGCTTGGGTTCCCTCCATACCATTGTGTGACTTGAGTGTGACATGCTCCATCCCTGTTGTCAGTATGAGCTGTTGGGATCAGACTGCTGAGGTCTGCACCAGTGGTTAGCGCCCAACTACCACGCCCATGGCAGGTGATCAGTTCCTGACCACCACACCCAAGTAGGTGTTCGACCCACTGGACCTCATCTAGGCTTAACTTGGCCTCCTAAAAGTCCTTTCATATATTCATCAGCAACTCCTCCACCATGATAAAGATTCAGTAAAGGATCTAAACTTTCATTTTGAATTAAAAAAAAAAAAATCTGAGTTTCACATGAGTTTCTTCTGTTTTCAGGCGATTTTCTGGCGTGAGACGAGACGTGTTTCTTAATGGGGTGGGTCCAAACGTTTCACTTCATTGATTAGTTATCATTTCACTAATTGTTTTTTGATTAGTCTGATTAGTATTGATTAGAGGTGTGGGTGAACATAAATAAAACTAAATGATTCATTCTTTCCATTAAAACCAGTCCATAATGATCACAAATATAACATACAGCTCATACGTATTGATCCAGATCGATGCATTTCAGGCAGGAAGAGGTTTACATGTGTTTAGCTGCGTCCTTACCTGCATTCACCTGTGTGCTTCTTGTTTCAGTCCTATAACGAGTACATGAGGGATTACCACCACAGCGTCGGCCCCCCGGCTCCCTGGCAGACTCTGGTATTACTCCGTTATTGATCACGTGTTCTGATTGATTCTTCCTTCCTGTGAGGGATAATGAAAACTTGGATTTTACCTGGAAGCAGGAAACTGTTTCTGTGTTTTAAGATGTCGTCTGAGAATTTTCAGATTAAAAGTCTTCATTAAAGTCACTTCAGACTGATCTAATGATGATGCCATATGTGTCATCAGGCAGGCTATCCTGGCGTGGAGCAGCCACCCCCACACCATCCACCCTACTACCACCACAGCCACCCACCGCCTCCCCCTCACCAGGCCTATCACCATCACCACCACCCACCCCTGCCACCACACGAGGCCCCGCCCCCTCGCTTCAGAGATAAGCAGCGAGCACCGCAGCACCGCGCCTTCACGTCCAGTCCAGTAAGTTCACTCAGTCCAATCAGGCGTATTGATTAGTGACCGGCACAGCCTTACTGTTTTTTTTGGTCCACCCTCCTCCATCATGCAGCATGACTACGACATGCGGGTGGACGACTTCCTGCGGCGGACACAGGCAGTGGTGAGTAGTCGGCGGGAGCGAGAGCGTCAGCGGGAGCGTGAGCGAGGTGGCCCACGGCGTGACAGAGAGCGAGAGCGAGTGAGGGATAGAGACAGAGAGCGAGAAAGGGACAAGGAAAGGGGGCGGTACCGCAGGTGATCTGATGACATCACTTCCTGTCAACCTGCACTGTTTGTTTTTTTTTTGTTTGTTTTTGTTTTTTGTTTGGCTGACTGCACTGTTTTTTTGACTGGTTTGCTGTTTTTGTTGAAAATTACAAATAAAAAAAAATCATCAGTTATATGTGAATAAAGTGAAAACTTGTACAAATACATTGTTGGTCAAAACTTTTATTTTGGCGGCCTGTGTGTGACTCCTGTTGCAGTGCCAGACTTCCCAGAATCCTGTTTTGTGTTTTCTGTTAAGAGTCTGGTGATGCCCAACATGAGGGTGGAGGCCATCTAGACCCAGTACTCCGATCTAAGATTGACAGCAAACTTTTATTTTGAACATGTTTCTGTAACAATTGCTTGTTTTATTCTAAAAAGCAGTGCAGTGTTTCCTGTTAAAGCTTTCAAATTAAATGTTTTTAAGTATGAAACTCATCCTGTTTCCCTGTTTTCTTCACTTCCTGTTTGGGGAGTTTGGACACACTCAGTGAGGCACCTTGTACATCCAGGTAACACTTCCATATTCCTGCTTCCTCCCAGGAAGCGCTAGACAGTGATGACCGTAGATCACCATCATCTGCTCCAGTTGATAGTCTCCATGATTGAACTTAAAGATACCACCGGTTTAGGGTATGATCTGGGCGACCAAGTGGCAAGATCTGGAGCGCCCTTTTCAAGTGTGAAGCCAAACACAAACCAGCAGTAGTACCTCTACCACTGGTTACCTCTCTTTTGGTCCCTACGACTGACAGGAGTCAGCAGCTGCCTTATCACCTCCCTAATAGTACCTAGATACTGCACAATTCTGTCTGCTTCAGGGATTCTGCCGCACATGCTCCGCCCAGATGTCACTAGGATTCAAATTTTATGAGGTTGCAGATGTGGCCACACCATCTCAGGGCTTGGTTTAAGACCCTTGCTGGACTCCCAGGCAGGAATCGAACTTGGGACTCCATCCCAGATGGGATACGCAGCATCAAACTGTGAGACCTTGTTCACCTTTTGGTAGTCAACACAGAACCATGTACACTAAGAATGTTCCTGGACTAATGTCTTAGTCAACTAACTGTGGGAAAAAAAATTAGACTAAACGACTAGTGTAACACTAAAAAACACTGAGATATTAAGTTACATTTGAGAACGTTTAATGGAAGCAAACGACGACAAAGGCATTTTAAGGCAGAAAAACACTTCAAATAAACTGATGTTACCGTATATCTTCCATTAATAGCCGGTCTCTTTTAAACGCCGGTTTGAAAACATGCCGCGACAAATAGACGCCGGTAGTAGCCATGCGACCTTCGACCCGGAAGTCCCTCCGCTCTGTCTTCTTCTTTTTAAATTTTATTGGCGGTTGGCAAACAACTGAGTGGTGCTACTAACTGTATAGAGTGTGACTGGTGAAGTGGGATTATTACACTAAACTGGAACTGTCGGCTAGCGAACCTGCTAACTGTGATTTTCTGGTCTTTTACTTCCTCTCCTGGAGAGTCGGGCGGAGAGAAGTTTCGGGGAGCACCACTCGTGCACTGGGCTACCACAGACAAGGAGACACTCGGGAGCAAAGGAGGAGCACAATTGGGAACTGCATTATTTGTGAACTGTTGGAATACATTTTGGAGCACTGTAAGTAAACGCACTGTCTTTTCATCTCAGTCTAAAAACCGCGCCTGGGTCCTCTTTCCCTCTCACTTGTGCGACAATTCCGTCTGAGAAGGGAATAAGAGCGCCGACAACCGCCGGTCTCTTTTAAACGTCAGGCCGGCCAGATAATTTTTTTAATAAACGCCCGGGCTACAATTGGAAGATATATGGTAAATGTGATATGAAAACTCATTCCTACAAATGTTCACGTGTTATTAAAATATAATAACATCCGAAAGACAGCCACTGAACAGTGTGACGTGCATTATGAATGCTGGTTGCTGTTCACCCACCCACTTCCATAAAAGTTAAAATCTTAAAATGAAACAATAAATCATTCAGTTATTTTCTTCTGCTGATCTGAAGTCCGGTCAAGCCTTTCCCAGGCCAAGCTAATCCAATGTAATATCAATGTAATATCTCCAGCATGTCCGGGGTCTACACCTGGAGCCTCGTCCCAGGAGAACAGGTCCAGACAGAAGACCTTACCCAAAAGGCCACAGCTTTAGACGTCTCCTTGTAATGTGGAGGAGCAACGGCTCTACTCTGAACTCCTCCCAAATGACTGAACTCCTCACCTTAACACTAAGGTGTTTTGGAGAAAGCTTTTCACCACTTGTATCTGTAATCTCATTCTAATAGAGTAAACTTACATTTATGTTTTATCTTATCTGCATAAATATGTAATGCAGAATAGGGTGGTGAGAAGAAAATACCACATTTATACCACACTTTCCAACGGTAGGAATCAACACAATAGAGCTTGGAAGTAGGCTGGCACACACTGACACCACTACCCAGAAAACAGTCCTATAAATAATGGCGCTAGGGACAGCTCTCTCTCGCTCTCTCTCTCTCTCCTTACCTCCACAGGCCTGATGAGAGGAGAAGAGGTGATTGCCATGGTGATGTGGGAAGAGTCATCTCCTATTGCAGGGAGATGTCCAATAGATGCAGGATATGAAATGTGAGCCAGTGAACTCCAGCCAAATAAGGTCTTTCCCCAACTTTTTAACCAATCACGTTAACATTAGGATTTTATGACACACAATTAAAGTGTATACTGTTTGGGTGTGTCATCCTTTGTCTCTCTGAGCCCTGACAGGCAGAGGTCCATGGTGCCATGTAAAATTAACTTAAAATACTCAGCATTTTATAATTAATTTCAAAAACTCATAATTTGATCATATTTGTTTTCTCCCAAGAAAATAGAACACGACCATCCATCCATCCATCCATCCATCCATCCATCCATCCATCCATCCATCCATCCATCCATCCATCCATCCATCCATCCACCAATAAACTAATAAAGCAAAATACCATGAATTACTAAAATGATTTTGTGATTGGAAGCCAAGGGGTCATATAATTCAGATGCCTCCTTTTGTCGTTCACTGTGTGAAGTGCACATGGTTTTGCTTGGAAAAACCCTGCAGAAAGTGATCTCATCTTTCATTGTAGCTGTTCACAGTGACACTGTGTGTGACCACAGCCACAAATTTATGGAAGATGACAGACTGAATAAGAGGCATCACTCTACACTGATGACACAGTTTGGTTTATTAGAAAATATAATGCAAAAGCTGCACTTGAGGACATCTCATCTCAAGCAGAGAATACAGTGCAGTCATGTGTTTTTAAAATGAAATAAGAACCAAACCTGTGGAGCTTGTCTCTATTTGTTCTTTTGGATGGTTAAAACCTCCAAACCTATTTATATATCACTCCAAAAATGTCAAATCTCTCCTTAGTCCTTCTTCTCTCTTCCTGCTCGCCGTCTGCACTGCCGCAGGATGCAGCGTATCCCCACCCACCACAAAGCAGCCACGGTCATCAAAGTGACCAGCAGGGCAGCACCTGTGTCCAAGCTGTGGTACTGGAACCAGTTCAGGTCATATGATGCCAACCGCAGATGCCTTGCTCCACCATGTCACATCACAAACTCCACCCAGAAGACGGCGGTACTCAGTGGCATTACTGGCTGGTCGCGGTGCACCGCTGACAGACGCTGCATGTTGGTCCTATAGCTGTGCATGGTAAACAAACAGAAAGTCACATGATTGTTTCACTGTTAAACAGTAGTACACTTTTGTTAAACTAAACAAGACCCGCCTCGGGTCTCTCCTCCTCCTCCCTCCCCTTTCCCTCATCCACCTGCTGGCCGGCCTCCACCACTTGCTGATGTTGCTAAATCAGTGGAAGCTCCGCCATAGCCACCACCAAACAATTCAGTTATTTTTACACATTTGGCAGCGTCTGCCTGAAGGGCTTGATTCTTCTTGGCCCTATTTTTTTCTGCATCTCCTTTCCTTTTTTTGTTCTCCATTTTCTTTAGTTCGTCTATAAGTTTGCTGAGCAAGGGGGAGGGTGCAGCCGACCTCCTCAACTGTAATTGGTCCAGCCCAGAGTCGATCATGACCAATTGGCCAATCCAACACCTTTCATTGTTTATACCCTTACAAAAAAAAAAAAAAAATCCATCGGCCCATAAAAAACAAACAAACCGCCATGCCCGATGGCCAGTCCAGCTATGCACACGTTAACACTTTAACCACAGCCTGAGCGAATTTATATTCATCTCTCAGTCTGTGAGAATATTAAATATCAGAGTCAGACTGTACGTGAACACACACTTGCTTTAATTACACTTTGATTTGCAGAAACTCAACATTGCAGCTTTCATGAACACTCTTTTTTTCTGATCTGCTTTAACCTCCTAGGACATGGCGTCCACATATGTGGACATCACATTTTGGGTTGTCTAAACCAAAATACAAAATATTGCTTTACGAGGACATTATACTGCCACTGTCGATCAAAATTTAAAATGAATGTCCTCATATGTGGATCTAATTTTCTCAGAAACAAAAATCAGGGGAAAAAAAATCAGGTAATTCTTTGTTTTTACATTCATCAGGTCCCAATCATCCCAAATAGCAAAGAGAAATTAAAAATGCATACCATGAACGAGTTTGGGTCTTAAGGGGTTAAAATGGACAATAAGAAAAGACGGTACACCTGAGGGCTCAGAGCGCTGTACTGCAGGCGTCTCACTCACTCACTCACTCACTCAGCACACACACACACACACACACACACACTAATGAACTAATGATTTATCACAGAAACTCAAAGTTCAGTATCCTTCCTAAGGAATCTTCAACATGAAGATTGGACGAACTGAGAATTGAAAACTTGTGGTTAGCAGGGGACCTGCGTTTCCTCCTGAGCTGTTTCACAAGTGTTTCTGTGAAGGCCTGAGTGTCAGTGGTCTGAATGTAAGTGTCACAGGACAGAGACAGCTGTCACTCTACTTTGTTGGTGCTTGTTTTTGTTTTCAGTTGTCTTTAATTTGAAAAACTTTTCTTCTTTCATTTCCTGTTCTTTCAATTGCTTTTATTTTAAAGTTTCCGGCGGAAGTTCCTATGTGTAGCTGCCGCTAGCTTCCTGCCGACCTGAGGCGCAAACAGAGGTTCCGACAGTGGACAGAGCGGACGGATTCCGCATTTTCCTTTTAACGACTAAAATGGGATCCGAGAGGACTTAACGGAACCCGAAGGATCCGCCGGGCTAAAGCCAGGTAAACATAGCGGTTAAAAATTTCCCGGTTTGCCCCGGGCTGACAGCCTCCCTCACAGTAAAGCCTGCTAACGCAGCTAGCTGCTGTTAGCACAAACACTTTACTATTTTCCCAAATCCTGTTTTTTTCCCACTTTGACCCTCACCGTTCACGCCTCGTGATTTCCCTTGATGTTACGTCACATGAGATCCCGCTGTGACGAAATACGTCAGGTGAGCCGTTAATCAGTTGACTGGAAACGGGTAACAGGAATATTTCTGGTTCTGTAAGTCTCGCGAGAGAACGTGAAGCTGTGACATCTGATTATTTCTATTCCACCTGCCTGCTGCTGATTGGCTGCTCATCAGACTACCACAAAATAGATTACAGTTATGACCTGAGTGTAAGGTAATTTAATCCTGAAGGGGACATCTCTGTCCCCACAGTCACCTCACAGGTGAGTCCCCTCTGATGTGACATTTTACCCAAACTTCCTGTTTGGCTGTATGAATAAAGTGACCAGTAATCAACTGACCGGTACAGTGAGGTGATCTGTGGACCATGTGCAGAATGGCAGGTAAAGCTCCGCCTTCATATGTGTCAGAGAGGATTGATCAATAGGAGATTATCATTGAAACCAAGAAGGTCAATCAGAGGTTGTTTCAAGCAGGCTGTGGTCATGTGACCTGTGCTTTCTGATGGAATGTCAGCAATGCATTCGGGATACGGCTGTGCGATATGAGGAAAATATAATCTCACGATACACGATATATATCGTGATATGTGTTTGTCCCCGGTACAAAGGGGGTGAGCTGCAGTTTAAGCCTCCGTGAAGTCAGGTCTTTTATGTAAATATCTGCATGTGTGGAATCCACAGAAACCTCAGAATCTCAGCTAAAAGCTCATATAAACCATTGCTAGAACCACCAAACACAGTGAAAACAATTAAAAGAACAGTCACGTAATTTTACAAAATGTGCCTAAACACAAACAATGAAGCCACGAACTCACTCGACTTCATGTAATCAAGCAAACAGCACATTGACTAAAAGCAGAGATCTTTCAAGTTTTGTCACGTTCCGTCCAAAATTCACTGAACCAGCCGCAAAAGAAGACTACAAATATGCTTCATGTTTGATAAACAGTAACATGGAATCAGACTTACCATGAAGTTTTTCTTCGTTTCTTTGACCAATATGTAGCTCGTATCACAGCTGGTTTATTGAAAGTTTTCTTTGGTGTGTTGGGAGACGTTCACGTGCAGAATTCATTCTTAATTTTGCAGTGGATCACTTTTCAGCTTGCAGAATAAATTCGTGGCACTGCTACCTTGTGCGGCAATAGTTTAACAGCATTGCAAATTATCACATTTTGTTCAATATCCGCGTGAAATGCAAACAACAGCGAGTCTCATTCCCTTGCTCGTCTGAAACTCCCACCGCCATATTTTTCCCTATCTGGTAGAATATAAACACACATGCTCAGCGCAGTGTGCTGGGTAGAAATTTTTACAGTTGGGAGGGACATTAATGATGCATTTGCAGCATGTGGGAGAAAAAAAAGTTAATTACTTGCAGACAGTGTAATATTTCCATGGCAACCTATACTTGATGGTTACGATAAAGCCGGTTCTGCCGGTGAAAATGTTTCCTTCTAGAATAAAATATTTTTAATGTTGGATTTAATTTAGAGTCAGCTGTTAAAATTAGAACAGCACATTTTTACATCAGGGAATAAAGATGGGTGAAATACTTATTTCCAGATATGCTAACAGCTCTCCATTGAGACATTAAAGTTAAATACAATGATCCAGTTAGGAAGCTGAATTTTAATGAAAGCAACTTGCTCAGGAACAAATAAAACCCTGAAATAAACCAAATGTGAACTATGAATCATGGAAGTGAGTTTTATCTCGTGTTTAACCCACTGAAAGACAAAAGCCCATGGGAGATTGACAACAGTGTGCCAGGAGTCAGGCATTCTTGCTGGTTCTAGTGACTCTTGACCTTTCAGTCAGCTGACAGCTGGTGGGGTGACTACATCACCTGAAAACATCAGACACTTTTGCAAATATGTGGCTCTTCTATGTTATGCCATGCGTTTATGAAGAGGCTGTTTGGTCTCTCCAATATAGAGTGGTCTCTCCAGTGTACTTCAGACCCAGCCACACACTCAGACAAAAACTAGACAAAACTCCTAAACACAAACTTAACAATGTAGTGTATGCTGTAGAGTGCACTGAGGAATGCTCAGACCTCCACGTGACAAGACTCGGGGGTCCATCTGCATCTAAAGGACAAAGCTCACTCTTTCAAGGATGCCAGTTTTCATATTTTGGACAGAGAAGACATGTTTTGAAAGAGGACTGAAAGAAGTCATCTATGTCCACTGTCAACAACTGTTTTTAAACGGAGGCGGTGGCTCACGACACCAACTGTCTGCCATTTATAATCCAGTTTTGAGATCCCTTCCCAGACGCCTTAATGCCCACTCACATCCTGGGCCATTTGAGCTCAAGAAATCACATGATTTGGCTAGGTTTCACTATGGGTTCACTCAAAACCTTGGCTGACTGTGACCCACACCTGTTTTCACACCTTGATTCATGTGATTAGGTAGAGGATCAATAGGGGGTCCATGACCCTCTTGGGGACACTCCCATAGGGCTTAAAATCTGGGACTCACCATCAATTGCTCTTAGAACTGAAGAAGCTTTTCGGATGAGAGGTAAAACATCTTCAAGGAAACTTAAAGAAGTCCAGATGCTTTTTTTCCCAAACTCCTTAGACTATGATGACCTGGGTGACTGAGAACCTTCAGACATATTTACATGTCTACAGTCTCACCTGAAAATATCTTAAGTTTATTTTGTGTCACAGAAACAGTCATATATTAAACTTTCCTTACAAATGTAACTGCTTTCCTCCATCACTGCCGCTTTTAAGTTTCAGACAAAATGCATTCTGGGAGACTTGCTGCACAAAGTCCACACAGGTCACCACCAAGAATTCTTGATAAAATGGGCGGAGCAAGAAAACACAACTGGGCATCTTCAGCATACTTGACTTGATGTGTACTTTGAATCGGAAGAAAACGACTGATGATGTTTCACAAGTCCATAGGAACACTAGTACAATTTTTTTTTTTTTTTTTTAACAGCGCATTGTGCTCTGCGTCCTAGACCATTGTCAAACAATCTCCTCTGTGCCGTGTCTCCTGTACAGTACACAATGCTATAGCCAGCAGTGTGACTCTGAGTGCTGTATTGTATGTTTGTAAGTTTCCTCCCCAACAATGTCGACAAAACGTTTTGCTTCATCAAAGTGAAATACTCGTGAGTCACTATTAATAATTTCTTGTGTGTCCAATGTCGTAGGTTGATCGTTAAAATTAAAATTGTTAGTTCTAAAATCCATCATTATTATTTATAGGAAAACGGTTATATTTGTATTTCTCAAATGTTTGGGCCTGAAAATAGGTTTGGTCTTTGGTTTCATTCTATAATACTGGACTTATTTTTCTACGAAGGTTTGTGTGTTTAAACAGATAAAAGTGTGAAAATGTCCATACCTGTCTGAGAAAAGTGTATAAAGTGTGTAGGGAGGGGTTTTACAGCCTTAAAACATCTATAATAATTGTAAAAAAAATAAAGCTGATTACTTTGCGGATTTCGCCTATTGCGGGTTATTTTTAGAACGTAACTCCCACAAATTGCAGATAGAGCGGGGACACTGAGAGGAGGTCCAGCCTTTACGTTACAAAACCACACCAACTGTTTTAACCTGACAGCCCGAGGTGTTCTTCAGTAAATTGGACTACCTGACAGAAGGACCCAAGGCTCCGCCACACTTTTCAGGTAAGTTTAATGTGTTTGTAAGCTAATCCATAACTACCGTCCTTAGCTAGGTCCTTAGACCTAGCTACCTAAGATGAGCACTCGGCTGTTGGGGAAACTTGTTTTGTAAAGTTCGTTTAGCTAATCCGTGCAGGTGAGCTTGCTCTTCAGTAACCCCTCATTAAGCATTAACTACAGATTAAAATATCAAAGCCCAATATTTATGTACTGAAACACCTGTTCCTGTCTAACACACAGTGTTGTTTTGAGTAGATTATCTGTATAGCATCTTAATTAAAAACTTTTAGATAACTTCTTTAGTATAATAGTATAATCTTCACGTGCTTTATCCGAAGCACACTCTCTGTGTACTCACTCAGTAACTCATTGATAAAGTAGTCAGTCACTGTCTCTTTACTGTTTCGCTAGCTTAGCCTAGCTCGTAGCCAACTTGTTAGCAGCATGGCCTCTTCACCTGTCTCTCCTGCACTTTCCTGCTCATTGTGTCAGATGTTTAGTTACTCCTCGGCCTGCTTTAGCAGTAATGATACCTGTAATAAATGTAGCTTATTTGTAGCTCTGGAGGCCAGGATCACTGAATTGGAGACTCGGCTTCGCACCATTGATTCACCCGTAGCTAGCCAGGCCCTTGTAGCTGGTGCAGCCGAAGATAGCATAGGCCCCGCTAGCTGTTCCCTAGCAAGCCCGACGCAGCAGGGCGGCTGGGTGACGGTGAGGAGGAAGCATAGTCTCAAACTGAAGCCCCAGGTACACCACCAACCTGTTCATGTGTCTAACCGGTTTTCCCCACTCGGCGACACACCCGCTGGGGATCAAACTCTGGTAATTGGCGATTCTGTTCTGAGACATGTGACGCTAGAGACACCAGCAACCATAGTCAATTGTCTTCCAGGGGCCAGA
>VURO01043229.1:4562-15899 GCA_015108175.1 Pelvicachromis taeniatus
CATACTTACAATGGTGTGTGTGTGTGTGTGTGTGTGTGTGTGTGTGTGTGTGTGTGTGTGTGTGTGTGTGTGTGTGTGTGTGTGTGTGAGAGAGAGAGAGTGTGTGTTTGTGTATGAGCATTGGCCTCAGTAGCCTGTGTGAAATCCATTTTGAATCAATTTTACTAGCATTATGCAAATATGTAAGATGTATGTATCCATGTAATTCTTTATCAGAATAATCCAAATGCTATTCTATTTATAAAGTGTATGTCATACCTCTAAGAAAATGTCACTGTTTATTTTCATAACCTTTGGTTTAACACGATGCTCTGCGCAGGCTAACATTTTTGTTCTGAGGTCTGGGACGTCTCAGCCGGCACTTAGTTATAGGAAACGTGTGGTCTGTTATATTAGTGTGGTGTTTTAACTCCAGTGTTTTAGACGCTTCACGTGGTCAAGTATGTACTGCCTACGGCTTACAGCCAATGATAATGTAATTGTACCCTCAGTTCTAGAATAGCTGTTGTAGAACCTGGGTCTAATGTGACACTCGCTGTGAGCCAGATGTGTTTGAACCAGGGGTGGAAGGAGAACTGGGATACACTGCATGACAAGTGGACGGCAGGATTGCGCGCTTATTGCAGGGTCCTTACAGTGCAATGTAAAGTGTAATGTAACTGGTGCTAGATACAGATAAAACAAACAGAGATCACCTTAAAATAACTTATAACTTTTTAATTTTTTGTGGTGGTCTGGTGAGAGTGATTACTTACTTTTAGCTTTATTCTACCATTGTACTGCATCCTTGTTATTTTCTGCTTAAGGTTCCAAAGCAGGGGTGTCAAACTGTGGGGCACTTAAAGGTCCCAAAGTGCACATTTAATATATCATTCAATTATAATAGTGATGATGAGCAGTCGGAGATGGCTTGAGAAACTAGTCTTGCCACTTTTCAGTAGCTGGTAGTTCAGTGTGTCGGCAGATTTTTACACCAGATCCCCTTCCTGATGCAACCCCTAAGGGTTTTAGGTGTCTTCCTAGGATGGAACTGGAGATCTTTTGGTTATTAGGTGACTGTGTAAACCACAACACTCAGAAAAATAGGTGCAATTTTAACAATGTCTGTTTTTCTACATCATAAAGAATTGAAACCTGTCATCAAAACAGCTCTCTGGGTTTACACTAAGAAATAAATTCATAATTACAGAAGCACTGACGGGTCGTTATCCAGACTTTGTCCTGCAGTTTTCTGTTAATTCACAGAAAATGTGCCATTTTTAGTGAGGACTGTAAAAATGGGGAATGTTATTCCATTACACTTATTTAATGAAATACTAAATATTTTTAAAAATGTATTTGTATTACTTAGTGTAGCTTGGTAGATATCAATGTTAGTAATAAGGCTTTAAAACGTATGAAAATACAATTAAAAGTTGTAATTTTTGCCCTCCTGTACTGAATTGGACCCTTTAGCGGGCTGTTCTGGCCTCCGTACCCTATGTTTGACACCTTTGTCTTAAAGGAAGACTAGGTTTTGCTGAATAACATGATTTGATCTTGCCGGATCTGGTAGTAGAGCATTATGTAAGTATGCAGGTGGTTACAGCAAACCTAAGAAGGCTGTCTTTTAGAAAATAAATAGCACTGCCATTCATCTCTTTAAAAACCAGCCACAGTAACTCTGTGGGAAAAAAAAGTAACGCAAAAAGCAATTTAAGTAGCATATAAATACTTTTTAGACTGCCACCTTTTAAAAACACATAAACTACTGACTTTATAATGTTATAATGCACGTATTCAGTTACTTCCACCCTGGAGTCAAACCCGTCATTTAACTCTTGTAACTTAGAGCCTGCCCTATCTGTGGTTCAAATCAACCCCTGCCTTGGGTATAATAAAGTCATTCATACCTCATCTTTTCTCCTCGTCTTATTTCTCTGTGTGTTTGTTGTGGACATACTGCGTGTTTTCAGCACGCTCGTGAATTATTTCCCACCTGTTGGCGAAGAGCGAAAGTGGCGATAGTGGCCGGTTGCGCTTCCCCACCCATCATAAGAACACAGTTCCGGGTTCTTCTCAGCCGAGAGCTGCTCCCTGCCGTTGCTCGTCTCTGTTCGCCACGCTCATAAGGAAGGATCATGTCGCTTTTAATGGAAAATCACTTCGGTGAACTGCCCCCTGACAAGGCGATCGACACGAAGACATTCCTGGACACCGTGTCTCATCTCCCTGCGTTTTTTGGTGAGCGCACCTCCATCTGAAGTCGTACAAGAAACACGTAAGGTGACTTTGCGAGTTTCCTCGCGTCGCTGCAGCGTCAGCCTTCGTACTTGGCTGACTTGTTTCTGTTTAACTACCTCGTCTGATCACCTGAGCGTGGTTTCCACGTCTGGACGTGGTTATTTCACTTCAGAAATTGAAGTGTCGGGTCACGGGGACGATCTCAGCCAGCTGCGACCTTTTCGCCTATAGAGAACCTCTTTGTTGACTGTGTGAACAGAGCACACATTGCCCTCATTGTGACTTAACTGGGACTGTGCATTCAGGGCATTTTTCTTTATGCCCCTCTCTTTGTAAACAGCTGATTGGCATTGATCCCCCCCTCTGAGCCGGGGACATGTCAACTCATTCATATTTTATTTGCCCTGCTCTCAAATGTCTCGTTTCTCTTTTAGACTGCTTGGGATCAAAAGTGTTTTCAGTCATCAAATCAGACATTAATGGCAATATAACGGTAAGACGTATCTATTTGTGTTACTGCAACTGATTTAAATTGGAGATAGGTGCAGCTTCGACTTGCAAACTGAACTCAAATGTGCATTTTCAGAAAATTAAAGCGGTATATGTCACGAATCCTGCAAAGTACACCACCCTGGAGGACATTCTGGTGGCAGAGCGAGAAGCCCATGGAGCAGAGTGGCCTAAAGTTGGAGCAACGTTAGCTCTGATGTGGTTGAAGAGGTAAGGACCTCCTAAACTCAGAGTTGTGTCATACGGTCTGTTCAACTTTCGTCTAGTGAAATGAATGCCTTTTATTTACTCCGTGTCTCCTGCAGGGGTCTCCGTTTCATCCAGATTCTGCTGCAGAGTTTGGCAGACGGGGACAGAGATGAGAACAACCCCAACCTCATTCGGGTGAATGTCACCAAAGCCTATGAGCAAGCGCTGAAGAGATACCACGGATGGATTGTTCAAAAGATTTTCAATGTGAGTAACCTCACATTGTTGTTGTGATACAACACAGAGACCACCCCACACCCACAGATAAGAACCGAGAACCGGTTTCGGATTGTGCAGTCCGCTGGAATCGCCTCATGCTGGCATGTTTTTCTCTACACTGCATAAAAATGCTGTCAGATTCATTACAACTGAGCTTCACTTGGAAGCGTTGTAACTTTAAAAGGCTGCATGGCATTTTTATCTCTTGAGCCCATCTCTATGTAGTCCCACAAGTGTCCCAAATCTTGCCGCCTGTACACAAGGAAAAAATTGCAGGTGAGATGTGGAGGTGATGGAATCTACCACAAAAAAAGGAAATGCAGTTGGGGGAACTACTTATAACAGATGATGTGAGCAACTGTGAGAATATGTGATTTACATGTTTAATGCCTGAGTTGTTTTGGTATAAGGGAAAAGACAGGAAGTCTCAATTTTTCTACATGATGGAGAAGTGCTGCTGTAGTACATGACAGAAGTCTGTCAGCATGACTTCCTGGGCTTAAATTGTAATAAATAAATGTGTAAAATTACAGAGAAAGTTCAGTTGGCTCACTGCCCAGACTGCTCTGTAATTATAAAACTGAGAATTGACAGAAGATTACCTTGTTTTCTTTTCATTTTTATTGTAGACCCACTGTAAAATCATACATTTCCATAGTAGATAGTGTAACCTGTCATTTCATTGTATCTATTACTTTATTACTTTGGCGTAATCGCAATGGCCATGGGGAGAGGTCTTCATCATTAGGAAAAGCTGTCAAACTGAGTTAAAGTTTAAAATCTATGCCCTCATTTACATTTCCAAAGCAGTCCCTTATTCACAAGCGGTCTCTACAGCAGGTCGCACTGTATACCCACTAACCCTCCCGAAGGGATTTGTTTGAACAAAATGTCTTAGTTTTTCTAAATTTATAAAGAACTGTAAAACCTGTCAGCACAACGTTTTGGGCGTACACTTAAAGAAATAAACACATAATTAAAAAAAACAAAACACTGACAGCTCATGAATCGGACTTTGCACTGCAATTTAAAAAAATACTTTTTCTGCTAATTCACAGAAAAAGTGCCATTTTAAAAAACACCCAAGGGAATTTGACAGTAAATAGTGAAAAAACAGGAATTTAATTTAATGACTGGAATAGAAACTATGTATAAATTTGGATAGAAAATATTTCCGTTATTTAATGGTTTTATTTATTTTAGTGTAGCATGACATGCCATGAGTGATATTTTTCTTATTAGTTTAAAACTCATGAACTCATGAAAATACAGCTATAAGGTCCAAAATTTATGCCCTCCTTCACAATTTCCAAAGCCTTCCAATGGGTTGGATTGGAGTCTTTATGGGTAATTTCTGACCCACGTGCCTTATGTTTGACACCCCTGGTATAGGCGATACAGTGTAAGTACAGGCAATAAGAAGTATACAAATACTAGATCAACTTTCCACTTCTTTAACTTCCTTTGTCTTTTTATTTCATGTACTTTGCAAGGTAGTTAAGAAAGTGGGATTCAAATAAAATAGAGCTGTTGCCAAACCCATAACCTACAAACCTTTGTGTGTTTATTTAGTTTGGCAATGTCAACATGTGTGTAATGTGTCCCGTACAAACACTCTTTGCCCCACGTTATCGTTGTTACAATCTGGTCACCTTACTTGTAACCCTTTTTTTCTCTATGCTGTTCTGACGTTGTGTTGAGATTGAGATAAAACGGGTGCATAGGTCTATTCTTCTGCACAGAAAATTGATTAGGGATCAATAAAGGATAAGACTTATGAGACTTATAAGCAGGCTCAGTAAAGGCATTTGTACCAGCATAATCTTATCAATAGTCTCCTAAACTGATAAGGCTTTTGGTCCTGGGTTAATAGATTACATTGAAAGACAATCCACAGCAAAACACTTTCATTACATGCTATATAATGTTTCATTTATACCGCGTTTATATATATCTTTATTATAGTTTTCATTATAATCCATCTAACCTTTCAGTAAAACCAGCTTCTCCATCTTTGTTTGTTTTTGTTTCGTAGGCTGCGCTACTTGCAGCTCCCTACAGATCAAACTTTCTGAAGGCTCTGTCAAAAGGAGAGGAAGTGAAAGAGGAGGACTGTCTGGCAAACGTGCGTCAGTTCCTGGTTAATTACAAAGCCACTATAGATGCCATCTACGAGATGTACACTAATCTAAACGCCGAGCTGGACTACACTGTTTGATGTCCCGGCACATGACTGGATCGGGCGCGCAGGAGTGTCCTGCATCACTCTCAGGTGTCGCAGACGTCCAGTTGTTTTTATTAGGACTTTTTTTTTTTTTTTTGGTCCCTCCTTGGGTGGTATTTATTACTCTGATGATGCAGTAATCGTTATTAGCACTGTGAATTTGCTCTTGAGATTATGCCTTAATAAAATGCAGTTTAAAGTCTTTTTTAAAAAAAATTGGTTTGGTTGTTGTATTGGGGGGGAGGGGGAGGGTGTTATTGCTTGAACTGACTTCTTCACCTTTAACTTTATTTCCTATTCATGTCTTACATTTGAATGTTCTCCACCTGCATCCATGAGCCTGGGAAATTTTATATTTTACCACCTCATCTTATTAGATTTTCAAATTTCTACATTTCAGAGTGCCTTGGTGTCACTGAATGAATGTTTTGAAAATATTCAATATAACAAAATACTAAATATGTATTTTCCCATCTATAAGTTCACCTGTAAAGACAAGCTAGTAGAACTTTTTAAAAATTCCTCTAAGGGCATTTACCTCCGTGGAATTTGTGCTGTTATTGTTCAGAAGTATGGTGTGACATGTCTAAGCGTTGTTTGCATTGTTGTGTGACCTATTTTACTTTTAATTACGTGTCGACTGCTTTAAAACTTTATGTCATACAGCTCAGTCATGGTCATGTGTTCATTGACTCATTATTTATTCATCAGAGGCGTGTTTTCTAAATGAATACTTTATATGGCGTTTGTTTCTGAAGAATCATCTGTGATCGTATTTGTTAAAACTGTGACTCAAAATGAAATAATTCAGTTCACGAATCTTACACCAGGCGGCGATATCCGCCTGTTTTACCCCTCTCCTTATTGAGCATGGTTGTGTACAACTACAGCATGAAAAAAGCTGTAGTTTGGGGAAACGGCTTTGTGAAAGAGCTCTTAGTGGTTTTAAAGTTGACTTTTAGTGTTTTTTTGGGTTTTTTTAAATATATATACAGAAGTAAATCAGAGAGGATTCACTTCCTCGTGCATCCTAATCCTCCAAATCAACCATCCTCTTCCCCTCCTTAGTCTAACTTATCTGAAGTGTTTCCCAGAGGCCCGAGTGGCTCTGGTTCCTCTCCCAGAGGAGCCCAGCCTGAGTTAATCGTCTCCGAGTGAGAGAAGCATGTCTGTAATCCTGTCGGTTTATCAGCAGCACTGCCTGATAGGATGGAAAAGCTCCAAGTAAAGACAGGACACAACAGACTAAAGACCGGAAATAATTTATGACAGCGATTCAATGACAAAGCCACTGACCTTTTACCGCTGACATATTTGTTCTGCGCAATGAGGTCATCATTTGAATACTGCAGTTTTATTCCTAACAGGGCATCTAATGCTATTATTCACACCATCTAGGTTATTTGTTTTATAATGGCCTGCTTAAAGTGGCTGCGCATTTCATGTCTGGATCGCAGCTAGAAGCGTCCAATTTAGGAGGACAAATGAACCAAAATAAGGAGCGCAGGCAGGCTCATCATCGAACATTAGCAATTCAATAGCTGGGGCAACGGCCAGCCTATTTCTCAATAATGCGAACAACAATATTCACGTGAATATGTCTTCGAGGAAGCATGTATTTTTCATATCAAAATGTAATATCTGCAGGAATAGGCCTGCACATTTTCACTTACGTATTTTGAAGTATTCATTGGCTTCTGCCTCAAGCATGAGCCATCCATCTGGACTAACATCATTCAGTGATAACAAAATTAGCGCTTTCGGCTTGCATCATTTATAAAGGAGCCAGTCCAATCTTTTCCAGCTAAGGATCGACTTACATCATATAATAAAACTGAAATCTTTGGGTGAAAAGATGGATCTTAATGGAACGAGGTAAAAAAATAAATAAAATAAAATGAGAGGGACTCGCCTTGTGGTTAAGCGTTAAATCCCTTTGCAATAAAGCCAGAAAAAAAAATCTCGTCTTCCTACAACTGCTTTATCATTCACGAATATAATAAAGACTGCAAGTTTGCCAGATAATGGCTATTAATAGGTAATAAGACAGTACTCGCTGGGTTTAGAAAATTTAATTTACTTGACAATCCTTATTAAGAAGAAGCAAAAAAGGGTGAGGGATTGGGGTCGTACATTGCAAAATGTAGTTATTTCATCAACATAATTCATGGAGCGCGCTCACATATTCATATATAATAATTGCACTTTATAAGAGAGACAGTTTGCCATATAAATCAAGGGGGAGGGGGGCGGGGACATAAATAAATTGGATTACAGAACCAGTGCAGACACACAAAGAACTACTCAGTCACACATCTCAAACCATCGGAGATAATATAGCCCTACAAAGAAGACACTGTAAATGATTCAAGCGACCTGCTCCTCAACGTAGCACTTCCGTTATACACATGAGAACAGTGTCGGGACTTTATGTCATTCAAGAAAAAATGTTCAAACAAGCTTTTGAAATTCAAAAACAGATTAAAAAAATACAACCAAGGGCATATCTTGCTTGGCCTGAATGCCACAGTGTTGATTTGGATATGCAACAGTCCTTAAAAGCCGAGCTGAGCGTGACTAGGTTAAATCAGTATAGTTGTCTAAATTACACAAGTTTGTCTGTGACTGTAACAACAACAACAACAACAAAAAAAGTTGGTTAGATGTATATATATTCACATTTGAATGGTGAAAGTATTTCCCCATGCAGCATCTAGGAGAGTTGCATCGTACTGAGAAAGCTGGGGCAGTGCGTATGTTAAATGAAAGCAAAGAGAAGGAAACCAAAACAAAAATCCACAAGAAATCAAAAGACAACCAAGAAGTGATTTTTGAGAAGAATTCTTGCTCTCAAATGACCAATAATAATAAAAAAAACATAAATCAAATACAGTATATTCACAACAAAGCTTACCAGAGATTATTAACCAGATTCAAGTAAATGTTTTCAGAAGGTTCCCGATGATCATGTCATGTAAAAATGCAATAAGTGCTCAGCATCACGTGAACGACAGCAATCATGTCCGATGGCCATTTAAGGATATAAAAATACAACGTGGAAAGTCCATAGAATAAACCTGTATTTTAAAGTCATGATTATCATTTATCTTTTTTTCCCAGGCTTGTGAGACAAAGCCTTCTACAAATCAAGTACATGCACAAACTAAAAGGCATGTCTCTCACTCACAGACACCTCTGCGGTCTATAAAAGGTTTGTCGCTTCCCTGTCCTTTCGTCTTATCTGTAGACGGGGAGCTGGATGTGGGCTTGCTGTTGGTGCTCCATGAGCGGAGGCATCCCCATGGCTTCGTACCCACGGCCCAGCATGCGCTCTTTGATGCAGGGAGGGTGGATCTCACTGATGAGGCACTCCAGAGACTGCAGGCTGCTGCTAAGCACTGCAGCGTGGCACAGGCTAGAACTAGATAGCCCACAACAGAGGTTTTGGTCTGTGCTGTAGGCCTGGGTATGAGGAGGGGGAGGGGGAAGAGGAAGAGGAGGGTGAAGCTGTGCCTGGTGATGTTGTGGGTTGTGGTGGTTGTGAAGATGGGGATGGGGATGGGGATGAGGATGGGGATGAGGATGGGAGAGACCCACATCTCTAGGCCTGGCTGCACATGTACCCGTTGTCAGCACCTGATAGGGATAACAGTCACTGTTTGGGGTAGCCACGACGCTGTCCCACAGAGGAGCGAAGTACTGTCCGACAGACACCTCCCCCTGTACAGTGGCGCTGACTCGCTCCTGCCCAACGCCCACACTGCCAGGATGCGGCCTATACGGCAGCTGCGAGGAGCGGGCCAAAGGGATGCAGGTTTCAGGAGAATGGCCAACCCCAGCCTCTGCTGCTCTGTGGCCCTGAGCACTGCTACACACACCATACATCCTCACTGCTCCCTGCTGATAGTGCTGCTGCTGCTGCTGCATTTGAGCTTTGTGCTGCCACACAGTGTAGTCTCCTTTGTCCAAGTATCCAGCTTTGGCTCTGTCTGCGCTCTGTGTCGGTAGCACCGCTCCTGCAAAAGCCAGACTGCTCTGAGGAGGCACTCCCAGGACAAAGTCTGAGTCTGAATGTGCCACCGCAGCCACGGCCTGCAGCGAGGGGCTGGCTCGGGCCTCTCCCCCTAGCTGCGGCGCCTGGCTGTGAGGAACTCTGCTCATCTGCCTCATCAAGCTTTGAACCTCTGCCAGCTCAGACTGGGGGGGCAGGCTCTGATCTCTAGAGGCTATTCCAATGCTAGAACAAAGTGTCTCGATCGGTGCATCGGGGGGCTTGCATGAGTTTACGCGATAGGCCTTATGCCCATTTCTGACGGTGTAGCCATTATTCAGAGGATTATTATATGGTGCCACAGAAGCCTGACTGTTTACATGTTTAGTCCTTCTGCCCTCTGAGGTTTTTACCACACCTTTGACCACCACAGAGGCTTTGACAATGGCCAACAAGCCTTGGTAGCCTCCTGAATACGGATGTGAATAGGGACTGTAGCGTTGGCCTGTGGTGTCCAAGCCATTTACTGTTTTGCTGAGCTGTTTGTGTTGCGGCACCCGCACATCCGATGGGAAGATTTTGATGGACAGCGGGCTGTTGGCGGTTTTCTGCGCAAAAGCATCCAACTCTGCAGGAGAAGGGTACCGAGAAATCATGGAGGACGGCTCCCCTGAGAAGAAAGCAGAAGACAGAAACGGCCATTAGTTCAGAAAATGAGTCCCTTGTGTCTTTTCCCCCCCTTAAAATCTCACACCGAGTTTATTACATACCTCCAGGATTTTTTGAAAACTTAGTCTAAGATCAACTCAGAATTAGTTTGTCCAGGGAAAAGAAGAAACAGGAAAAAGCAAAGGGTCTAATTTCACATGAAATTTTGATGAAAATGAATCTTGGTAATTGGAACACACCTTAGCGGAAGCCAAGCAATTTACCAACATAATTACTCAACTATCACCATGCCCCGCCCGTGAAATGCTGTTCCACTTTATGCTTTGGTAAACTTGGACCTAATCTATGCAAAAGCCTGCAGCCTAAACTGTGAAGGAAAACTTGACGCAGATGGACAAAGAAAAAAATCGTCGAGGGCGCCGATGATTGAATTGTGTGTGGGAAAGCAGACGGGACAAACTAAGATTGGATTTAAACACTATTATTCAGGCAATTTCATGGCTGCTTAACTCCTAGTGACTAAGGTGGGGAAAAGGCACCCCATTTAAAAACAATAAATCACCGTGTAGAAATTACCGCCACCTTTCGGAGTGACACTTTTATGGAATTTCTGACATAAAAAGAAAAGCTGTTGAAATTAACCCAGATCGCAGCGTAAGTCAGAGGAAATCACAGCAGGCAAAAGAACAAAGCTGTAATCTGCAATAAAGAGTGGAGGGAAAAAAAGCCAACAAAAAAACAAAACACTTCATTTCATTTTCAATAACAAATCCAATTCCAGCTATGCAGGGGAGCGCTCGCTCGTCGTTCCCATTTGAAATTGATTTGGGAGTTCATTTCATTTCAGGCCTACAGTGAGCCTCCCGACTGTGAAAATGAGTCAATCTACAAGATCCATCTCATGAAAGAAATAAATTGGGTGTTTAAAATGGAGGAAAGAGGCAAGGTGGAGTGTTCAATCCATCCAACAATCTCCCAGCGGAGCAGAAGGAGCAGGCACCGCGGTGCCAGGAGCATGAATGAATTCTGGGGAGAAATAAAACAAAAGCAAAAACACTGCTTATTATGTATTGCGGTGCAGCGCTGCTATAGAAAACAGTGACAGCTGGGATGTTGGAGAGGTGTTTGTATTGTATACAACATCAAGATGGGAGCTATCCCTTCTCTGGTTTCCCATAATACTGCTCATGGAGGGGGAAAGAACTGGGGGGGTCAAGGAAAAACCAGCTGCAATAACAATTTCTGGCAAAAG
>VURO01043243.1:4003-15964 GCA_015108175.1 Pelvicachromis taeniatus
AACCGTGAGAACACACACACACACACACACACACACACACACACACACACACACACACACACACACACACACACACACACACACACACACGGAGTAACTAAGTCACCCATTGACAAAAGGTTAACAGATCTGCACACATGCAACAGGAAGTGTAATCACCCCAATTATTCCACCACAGGTGCCTATTGGGGAAATCATATGACATTTCCACAGTCTTTTCATTTTGTGAAATGGACATGACAAATCAATAATTATAATAAAAGGAAAAAAAAGTCTATGCTTCTTTGATGACTGTCTAACTGGTAAAAGCATTATAGCTGAAGAGGTGGTGAGAACTATTATTCTGAAGAGGGAGAATAAAAGTGACGTCACTACCACATGGAATTAGTAAGAGCATTTAAGAACATGTGCTGACTGATTAGCCTAAAAAACGAAACTGTATAATTACAAAATATGAATTGCAAAATATTTATTTAATTACAAAGGATATGTATGTGTTGGGTGATAAATAGAGTTTGATGACTGCTTTACTGTATAAACAAAAAAAATATTTAGGATTATTAATAACAATGATTGATGCAGTATATGCATATACATATTTACATGTCCAGAACAATTTCCTTTCTGTGTTTAAAACTAAAACTACACATAACATAAATAACTCTATACGACATAACAGTTAAAAATAAACACTGCAACACACTGACGAGGCTGTGTATTTTGGTGATTTTATTTATGTTTACTTGTTAAATTGGAGCAGGATAGGATAAATAAGGGCTAAATTAGTAAATTGGAACTCCTTTTCCTGCATCTAACATAAAATACAGAAACGATTACGTTCTAGTCTGCTTGTTTTAAAAGATCTTGTCCGCCCCCATCAGGCTATTAGTAAAATAACAACAACCTTAAAAGTTATGCAGTCACTGCAGTGTCTGGCTTGAACACCACCATTATGTCAGGGTCAATGAGTTGGACACAGGAGAGTATTTATTTATTTGTCTGTTCTGATTTAAAACCTTCCCTTGGCTATTGTTATAAGTCACTACAGGCGCAGAATTAGAAATAGACGGGAAAAACAAAAAACAAAACTCTCGTTCAGGTTTGGAAGTATCATGATTGGTTCTTCTGAGCCTGAACTACAGGTTCAGAAGCTAGAGGTTCAAAATGAACTTTTGGAAATCTTATCATATAAAAGATGTAACTGTATCATTGTAACTCATGATTCTGAGACAAAGACAAATTAGGAGACATAATATTTTCAAAATTGCTTAAAAGAGGTGTAAAATCAAAGATTCTGTAACAAATACTACTGCTGCTTCATACACAACAAATCTGAGTCATCATCCCAGAGAAGTTTGGGGTGTTTAAAATGGGAGGCAGAGCCTTCAGTTTTCAGGCTCCTCTTCTATGGAACCAGGTTCCAGTTTGGATTCAGAAGACAGACACTAGCTCTGCTTTTAAGATTAGGCTTAAAACTTTCTTTTTTGCTAAAGCATATAGTTAGGGCTGGATCAGGTGACCCTGAATCCTCCCTTAATTATGCTGCGATAGGTGTAGACTGCTGGGGAACCCCCTTAATGCATTGAGTTTTTCCTTTTTCCTTTTCAGTCACCTTTCTCATTCACCATGTGTTAATAGTTCTCCCTGCATTCAACCATACTTGTTATTAATCTCTGGCTCTCTTCCACAGCATGTGTTTTATCCTGTCTTCCTTCTTTCACTCCAACCGGTCGCAGCAGATGCCCCCCCCCCCCCCCCAAGCCTGATTCTGCGGGAGTTTTTCCTTCCAAAGTTCTTGCTCATAGGGGGTCATATGACTGTTGGGTTTTTCACGGTATGTATTATTGTAGGGTCTACCTTACAATGTAAAGCGCCTTGAGACGACTGTTGTTGTGATTTGGCCCTATGTAAATAAAATTGAATTGAATTTACCATGAGAAAACTGAACACACATTCATTTCACTTTTTTTTTTTTTTTACCAAGCTTTTATTGAAATTTTTAATTTAAATAATGTCACTACCTACTCTTGTCAATATAATATTCAAATCTAAGCTTTACTCCCATTCCCAATTTTTTTTCTTGTGTTGATTCTCTAATGCATGTTACTGTTCTAAAATGACAATGGGTCTTTAAGTCTTCACGTTTTCAACGACTGAACGTTACATTTATGACATTCACCGACTGTATGAGACAACATAAGGGTGGCTGGTACTGCCATTTGTCGCCACCTTTTTGTATTTACTAAATGGTTTTTCAGTCACTCACTACCCTTTTAGATATGAATCAGAAGCTATGAATGGGATTCACTACACTGCACAAAAGCAACTGACAAGGATGGCCAATGAGGGAAACAGAATTCATATAACCTTGTTTACTGTATGTGTTATCATTTCAAAGGAACAAAAAAACTACCTCTTTTCTTTCTTTGCTATTTAAAGCACGTACAATGTTTTGTTCTTTTGCTTTTTGTGTAATAATGAGACACTTCTAAACTCATAAGGTAAAGCACACAATATAAATTAGACACAGCTTAACTTTTGGACAATTGAATTGACACAGTGAACAGCTACACAACTGTTTTTCCAACTGAGCTATTGTCCTTTTACATGAAGTGCCCACAAATTGATGCCACCTTTATCACAGATTTATTGCCTGTGTCCTGGCTAAAACCCATGGGTGTAAAGAAATACTGGGAAAATAATGCTTGCTAATGGGAGGGGAATGCTAATTTATGCAAATCAATCTATCAGCCATTAATGGACATTTTTATAGATATAAATTTGAGGTTATCTTTTTCTCTCCTCTGTTAAAAGGCCATTTAGTTTTCACCTTGAATCTGCAGGGGAGGTGTGTTTAAATTAATTGCATCTCTTGTCCATGTTATTGTGAACTGTTTAGGTTCCGGTGAGAAATACATTACTGCAAACTTCTGGGTATGTTAATAGGGGACAATAAAATACATTGGGGACATAGCATCTGATGTGACAGAGCAATTAGGGCTATGTTTTATGAGTGACTTGCTGTCTTAAAATGTGGCCTACACTGTGGAGGATTGCTAATTTGGAAACATCCTTAGCCATATCCTAAGCATCGGCGGTCCTAAGAACATAAATTGCTGGCAGTCTTTTTATACTGCTTCCCTTTAACATTTCGCTGTAACATGCATTTCAGGGCAAATTTAATAATGCTTGGTAGGATTATTTCATATTTTTTCCATTCAAAGATAATGCATTTGTTGTAAAAAAGTGTTTTGTTTGCTGTTGTTGTGCTGTCTAAAGTTTTCCATTTTGTAGAATTTCACAGCAAAAAAAATCAACCCTAACCCACAAAATAGGAAAATTTCATATATATTTGCATTTGTTTAAAGTTGACTTTCATTTTACAGGCAAGTCTATCAAATTTTATCAATTTGTCTGACCAACATCTTAGCTGTTGCCTATGGTATTTCTACTTTGAATACATCTCATTTGGAAATATTGCATTATTTACTTATCTTTTTAAGGTTTAGTTACCTTCCAAATTGCGATGCAAACAAAATATATGACAAATTGTAGCTCATTAATCAATTATTTGTTATGGTAACAGGAAAAAGGAGCAGACTGTGGTACAGTGACTGGAGGCTAATTCTTTACATGTTTTAAACCTGATCCTCAAAATGATAACACCAACCAAGTTTACTTGAGGCACCAGATACCTAAACATCTGTGAAGTTGATTTTATCAACTACTTGAACAAAGACTGGCAGTTAAATAGATGGATAAATAAATATACATCAGGTAAATGGGTGAACTATTGTCTACCACAGATTAACTTCAACAATGAGATGTAGAGAACCAATAAAAGGAAAAATATTGTGGAACAAATTTAGATATTTAGATAAGCTTCTCACTAGGGAGAAATTTTTAATATAGGGGAAATTTAGTCTAAAGGGCATTTGCAGGGATTCACTATGAGAAAACACAGAGGAGCCACTCGAGTAACCATTTATCTTCGCTTACACCTTAAACATGCTATAGCTGGGATCTTAACAGCAGCAGCTGTACATAGTGTGCCAACTCTAAATTGACATTTTACCATCTACAGAACCATGGACGGAAGACTCGCAAGATGTGTTTGTTCTCTTATGAGAGTGATGTTAGCAGACTCACGTAAAATACAGGTAGCTCTCAAGATTAAAGCATTTTTTGACACGCAGTTTCCATCATTTGAGATTTTATAAAAAAGGAGAATAATTAGGAAAAATCTGTGAAGAAGCAAAAGAAGGAATTTTCATAGTAAATTTTGTTAAACCTTTTACAATCTGTGATATAATGTGAGAAACATCTTGGCACTCAAGTAGATGATACGTAACTACATGTAATATTGCCTCATACCAAGTAAACCAGTCCATAGCAAAAGCACTTCCAACAGCAAATGCCTCTACCAGCAAAATTAGGTCAGGAAACTCTCAAGGAACATGGCAACAATGCCTAGCAGGCAGTTTATGCTCAGTGTTATTGCCCCAGCAAATGGTTAGGTCTGCCAGAAATGACATCACAAGTACTGGCACACAGTGTGCATTGGTGTCTTTTCAGTTTATGTAGCATGGCTGGCACGGCTGAGCTTCAGGCATGAATGTGAGATTGGATAGGTCCCTAGAGGCTTTTTAATCATATATCAATGAGGAAGTATAGGGATTTCCAGATCGCATACAAGGAGGTTGCTGCAAAAGTTGTAAAAGACAAGCTGCATTGCAGAAAACTTTGTTTCTTTCGGTTCTCCTATTCTCACATGGAAGCACTGTTTTGTTTTTGTTTGTTTTCAGATTTGTGAGACCTGTCTTTTAGAAACAGACTGTAAGGTTGAAGCATCACTGTATGTTACACGATTACGTTAGGCAATGACCAACATGTCAAACATAACTGTGGCATGAGGATGTCAAACTCCCCAGATGATGTTAAGTTTTGTGCATGATCAAGCCTGATTCCTAGAGGCTTAAGCCAATAACCTGATGCCAGATATCATAGAACAAATTCAATGCTCTTGTGTCCGCGTCTTGATGTGTTGGGGCTTTCTTGGTTAAACTTACATAGCTTGAGAAAGGAGATTTTAATCTTGTGGCTGGTGGATTAATCTTTGTAATAGTTTCATTTAGTCACACCAAACTTGGAATATAGTGATTGTGTCTCCTGAGGTTGTTTGAGATAAAAATAAAAAAAAAATCAGTGTGGCTTTTCCTGAACTGTTTTTATTTGCGGTGAAATACATATTTGACATGTGTAAATCATAGATATTTTGTGGTGTTTAGCATTTGCCTTATGTGTGCGTTTCTTAGTTTACCACCTTTTGCTGTCATTTGATATGTGATGAATTTCACTCCATAATCTTGTCACGGCAGAACAAACCCAAATAATCTGAGGCAGAACACAAGACTGTAATCCTCTACCCAAGAGGCAATCAATCCCTCTACTGCCCATTGGATGACATTACATAATCATTATAAACGTCACTTGCATGTGTTTCATATAAGACTCGATTTTTTTTATAATACAAGGGACATTTTAAGATATAAGTAAATGCTTGGTTCTGTTTTTTTTTTAATATATCTGTCTTTTATTGCATTCATAATTATTTGTTTTCTTGCTTTTTAAAAGTAATCACAATATCAAATTTAATGTCAAGAATTAAGACAGAGAGTAAACTGTTTGGGTTTCTAAGATGCTAATGACAGTTGACATTTCACTGACATATCATCCCACAATAACTTCAGTGTTTTGTGAATGAAAACTCAGTTCAAAATGGGTTTTGAGCTTCAGGGAACATACCAGATTAAGTGAAGGTCAATTTTTCCACTAAGGAGCTGAAAGTAAATTTCACTCTGCCATTTCTGGTATTGGTCTGCCTTTGGATGCTATTCTATTCACAAAATTTTGTTTGTGTGGTGCAACTCTCCAGGCATTTTGAATAACCAACAAATGCTTTGTTTAATAACTGCAGGATTTTCGTGTTGGTGTGTAAAGGTGTTTGGCGCTCTGGTTTTCTCCAGTGCATACACTGCATATGGTCCATTTATTTTTCTCATGATCCTGACCTCTTTGAAACCTTTGAAGAGACATTTATAACAAAAATGTCTGGTGAGTACCTGATGATGCATAGAGAGAACATCTTGTAGCTAAAATTCAAAACAGATTATACACAAGAGAATTTGTATTCTTCTGTTAGTTTTGCAAGAGGTTTCACAAAAACATAATTCAGCAAAACTACATGTATAGATCTGGTATCTGGTTTAAAACCTAAGCTTTAAATTTTCAATTTATAAAAATTCACTGAACAGTCTTTTCCTTTGAAAAAAATAATCTTTCCTCTCCCTTACCTGATCTGTCTTTTTCAGTTTCATCTTCATGTGTTGCACATAAATCTTTTTTTTTCAGCTGTTCATTAACTGGCAGATGCATTGTGTGACAAACTGTGCAGAAATAGTTTGTGTGTTTGGTGACATTTCTTGGTCTTTAAAAGTTGCATTTGAAATTACCTGCCCAAAAACTGTTTTTACATCTGCATCATGAAGGCATCACAGTGATGAGATGAAAAAGGTAATGTTTTGAAGGTTTTAAAAGGCCACAGGATGTCATTATTTTCTTATTACTAGGCAAGTATCTCCCTGCCGTTACTATAAGTTACATCAGGCTGCAGCAACAAAAAAAAAAACAAAAAAAAATCAATCATTTGACAGTAATATGCATAACCTGCCTATCAGAATTAAGTGTCATTAACTGAAGGTGCCAGAATGCTCTCATGCTGACCAATTTAACCCCAGCTTGCCTGGAAAACTTCTTCTTTTCCAGTTATTGACTAGTGGAACATATGTAGTTATCAAGTTGAACATACACAGACACACAAACATACATCTGTGCACAAAGAATGTACTTTGCCCTGGCAGATGAATCCTCCAACCATGATCATATCTGAATGAGTTTAAATCCCCAAATCATCTGAAAGAAAGTAAGAAGCAACACAGCTGTAGTCATCTGTTTAGCTGTACCACAAAAAACAAAACCAATCCCCATTTCAATAACGAGAGATCACTTGGAGGAATGGAACATGATTTATTGAATTAGAGAAGTTAATATATTTGCCAATTAGATTTCGATGACCCATCATGGCAGAAAAGAATCTCAGCGATGATAGGATTTAGGACAGGAACCCCCGAGGTTTAGATGCTGGTGGTGGTGAAGATGAAGACTGAGACTCTGAGCTGAGGTGGAGATAGGGATGAGGTGGGTTGCACGAGAGAGTGTGAAAGGGAGAATAATGGAGAGCACAGTTTTAAACCATGTGAAGCACAGGTTAATTGGTTCAAAGAAGGGGAGGTGAGAAGATGACCGGACTGGAATAATGACGTCAATATTGAGACTGACAGCGTGGGAAAGCGGTAGACATGTAAACAGAAAAGCAGCTGAACAACCAGGAAAGCAGGCAGATGAGTGATTACAGATCTTCCTCATTGACGCTACGCATAAGCTTCATTTTAAAATATCAACAAAAGTTGGATCTACAAAAGTTCAGTTCAGTTCTAAATACTGTATACACTTAAAACTTGTTTTTTGTTGTTGTTGATTGATTGACTGATATTAATCCTATCTGTTCATATGACTTTCTCTGCCTACTCCATAAACAATATCTATGTTTAATTCTTTCCATCTTTGGCAAAAGTAAATGTCTTGGCTACAACAGCAGTACTTTGTATATTAAAGCAGAAATTGAATCCTTGCCATCCTTACAGAAGTTTTGGGTACTTTCTAGTTGTTTTTTAGAGAATACATTTGCATGAAGCCTCATAGTTTAATGGAATGGAAAACTATAAGTTGGAGGAAGCATTTGTGTGACATACTATTACAAAGTAACAGTATGAAAAATTTAACTGGATTTAGCTGAATTGAACATTCAATGTGTATTAGCCTAAAATCTAAAAACTAAATATAACTATATATATTAGATGTACATTTTTGATGTAAGGGACTGTTTTCTAAGATAGCTGTAACTAAAAAGTCTGGATGTTCAACCATCTGAATTAAACTGTTTCATTGATCACAGCAGCATCAACATAGAAAAGGGTGCTTTTGTAATTCACAAAGATTTCTTTTCTGTTAGATCAATTTAGGCTATGTACTAATTGTAATGGAAATGAGTTGACCACTATTGTCATAAGCATCCACTGAGACACAGCTCCAATCTCACTGTTTTTATGCTGATGGCTAATTGTTGGTCTGATTGCTTGGCCTTCTAGTGCTGTGGTTTCCATGCTAATAAGCTAATTATTGAACAACAATGTAGTCTCAGATAATTCAATCACACTAGCCACTAATGAACATGGTGTCCAATAAGAACTTGATTTTTTAAATTCTACTTGCTTCTGTATTTGACAAGATTCACTGCTCATTTTTGTGTAGATGTAATTTAATGGTAAGGTTAAAAAAAACATGCCCTGTAGTCAAAGTTTGCTTTCGGAAAGAGCTTGGATTTTATCCATGTAGTGTATTAAATTTATATATTACTATGCATTGTTTGTTTGATATTGCAATAAAAAACATATATTTTTTTAATTTCATACAGGTATATGAGATCAACCTTTATTTGCTGTCATGATTTGATGATTAGAAAAAGAACTTTGGGAAGAGTATATGTTTGGGTAAGTGTATTTTAAGTAATTTCATTGGGATCATACCATACAGTAAATCAGAGTTATATATGGGAACTGAATCACTACCTTATCATGATGGAGGTGTTTGCATGTCCCAAGAATCCCGCTAGGCGCTATGTTGTCGGGGGTGTTTGGCCCCTGGTAGGCTCTTCCCTGGCAAATTGGTCCTGGGTGAGAGACAAAGAGCGATTCAAAAACTCCTATAACCAAAAGATCTAGGGAACAGTTCACCGTGCTTAGGATAGGGGTTACTGGGGCCCCGCCCGGGAGCCAGGCCCAGAGAGGGTGGCCGAGGGTCAACACCTAAAGCTGGGCGTTAGTCCAGCTGGTCACAGCAGGAAAAAGGGACATGGACCTACCCTCCTGCACGCCCACCACCCGCAGGATGCGCTGTTAGGTGCAGTGTGTGCTGGGCAGCAATCCCTGCTACAGAGCAATGCTGCTGCCGCAAGGTGGTTGGTCCCTGTTGTGGTGGTAATGCCAGAATCAAGCAGAACACGGGTTGAGCAGTGGCTGAAGCAAAAAAAAAATTGTAGTTCAGGAGGTAGAGCAGGTCATCTGCTGATCAGAAGGTTGGTGGTTCAATCACTGGCTCCCCCAAGTCTGCATGCCAAATATCATTGGGCAAGATACTAACCCCAAGTTGCCTCTGATGCATCCAATGGAGTGTGAATGTTAGTTAGAAAGCACTTAAAAGTATAGAAGAAAGTGCTTGTGTGAGTGTGGCATGTTCTTTAAAGCGCTTTGAGAGCTCTGGGAGAGTAGAAAATCTCTATGTAAGAATCAGTCCATTTACGATTTCAGAGAGGCCATGGAAAATGACTTTTGGACTGCCTTGGCAAACCGTCAGGCCACTCAAGAGGGGAAATTGGGTATTCTACCTGCACTGTGTATATTGTGGGTGGTGCACTGCAGACTTCAATTGAGAATATTGTGTGGTGGTGGAAGGAATACTTCAAGGACCTCCTTAATCCCACTTACACGTCTTCTGAAAAAGTTTCAAGGGTGATGTCACTGAGGCACCAATACCTTGGTGGAAGGGCTGCTGGGGTGGATGAGGTTCCCCCAGAGTTCATGAAATGTTTTAGGGCTATCTTGGTTGACACGCCTCTACAAGGTTGTGTGGAGATCAGGGGCAGTACTTGTGGATTGGCAGACAGGGATGGTGATTCCATCTTTAAGATGGGGGACCAGAGGATGTGGTCCAACTCTAGGACCACATCCTCTGGTCCTCAGCCTCCCCAGAACAGTCTATGCCAGGGTGCTGGAAAGGAGAGTCGGTCCATTAGTAGAACCTCAGATTCAAGAGGAACAATGTGGTTTTCATCCCGGTCATGGAACACTGGAGCAGCTCTTTACCCTCTTCAGGATACTCAAGGGTGAATGGGAGTCTGCCCAATCTACATGTGTTCCGTGGACTTGGAGAAGGTATTTGACTGTCTCCCTCTAGGTGTTCTATGGCAGGTGCTTTGGGAGTAAAGGGTGTCTGACCAGTTGCTATTGGCCATTAGATCCTTAGACAACCGTTCCAAGAGCTTGGTCCGCATACCTGGCAATAAGTCAGACTTGTTCCCAATGAGCGTTGGACTGTGCCAGGACTGCCTTTTCTCACCAAGGCGTAGCCAAGTGGCAAAAGGCTTCCAACTTGGGCAGTCTCAGAATCTTGTCTCTGCTTTTTTCAGATGATGTGCTTCTATTGGCTTCATCAGGAGGTGACCTCCAGCTCCCACTGGAGTAGTTCGCATCTAAGTGTGAAGCGGCAGGAATGAGAATCTGCACCTCCAAGTCTGAGGCCATGGTCCTGAGTCAGAAAAGAGTGGAGTGCCCACTCTGGGTCACAGACAAATTATTGTCCCAAGTGGAGGAGTTAAAGTATCTTGGGGTCTTGTTCACAAGGGAGGGGAGTAGGAGATCAACAGACGGATTGGTGCTGCAGCTGCAGTGATGCAGATGCAGTACCAGTCCATTGTGGTGAAGAGAGAGCTGAGCATAAAAACAAAGCTCTCGATTTACTGGTCGATCTACGTCTCCACCTTGACCAATGGTCACGAGTTTTAGGTACACAGCAAATCCAGCATGGTCAAATTAACACTGTCAGATTTGATTTCAACACTTTAAAAGTGTCTATATGGGTTCACACCAGACAGTGTTAATTTAACTCTTTTTGGAGAGTTAGTATCTTAACTCTGATTTAGTGTTAAATATCAACTCTGTCTGGAATTGATCATTTAACACATATTAACACTAACTAGGTGTTGAAAGTTTATATATTAACTCTCACAGAGTATTTTATTATAACTATATAAGAGTTATCTTCCAATTTATTATAAGAGGTGTAATACTGTTTGGAACTATTAGAAATTCTTTGAGAAATAAACATTTTAAAAAAGAGGCAAAGTTTTTCTGAAAAAGAACATTTATTTTGAACTGTTCACCACAATTTCAAGGCATTTTCTAAAACATGGAACAATATGGAACAATGTACATGGCTCTTGCTTGGGTCTGACACAGGTGAGCTGGTCAATGCAAATAACAGCATACACATTACTCTTTTCTTCAGTACAGTATGCATGTTCTCCATTCATCACTGTGTGGGACTTTGACATACTCCTGCTCTCCCCCATATTCCACCTTTGCAAGCATATCCTGTGTGGAGATTAAAAACGTGGAGAATAAAAATTAGCTGTGCAGTAATGGCGGAGAACCAAGCTTAAATTAAATTCAAGCTTCATAACATATTAATGACAGTTAAATTAAGAGGGGACAGCAGTAAAAACTCAGGACCTGCGACATCGTCAAATACGGTGCTGTTCCAATTGTACAAATTGCGAGTCCGTACTCCCGTGCGTTCTCGGCAAGACCAGACTACCGAATATTCATATGCAAGCTTTTTTTCAACACTATAGTCTTTGCCCACAAACAATAGATTTCAGTAAGCTGAAACAGATCATTATGCTTTCACCGTGCAACATAGCCTTACACACAGCTTTGTCTCAACTCAAAAAAGCCACAGAAGTAAAAGCTAATAATATTGATTAAAACAATCTGAAAAAAAAAAAAACGACTTACCAGACGTGACAAACAACTCAGAAATATGGAGAGCAAAATGTTTTGAAACTGCTCCGCTTCAGCTAGGGTCAGAACCGGAGACTCGGGGGGTTGGGGTCTGTGAATTTACTCTGTCAGTGTCATAGCCCCTTTAGGAGTTCAGAGGTCAAGAGTTAATATTTCCATTGTAACACCTCCAGATTTGATATAGAAACACTCATTTTTAACACTC
>VURO01043253.1:1341-15357 GCA_015108175.1 Pelvicachromis taeniatus
CATCAGATGATATTTCAGTCGAGGTCTAACACAAGCTGAAATTGCGATGTGTCTGTTAGAGACAATATTGAGATCAGTCCTCGTCATTTAAGAAGAAGGTTGTCCCAGCTTCAGCTTTACAGGCTGTAGCACAGGACCCCTCAGAGCAGAGACACACACACTGGCGTCAGGTTTTGCGGACAGTGTTTTTATTGTGGCAACACAAACTGCGGTTTCAGCTACAGCTCAGGACGCAGCCACTCCTGCCTCGTTGCCACACACCTCCCGACTGCCTGGCCATTACTGTTTTGAAAGAGCAGACACACAGTTCATTAGTCAGCTGGCCAGGCACACCTGTTCAGCAGCAGGCCAAAGACCACACCTCCGCCACGCAGCTGATTGCACCTCAGCTGTCATAATTATCTCGTTATCACGAGAAAACGGTTTTGTTTTCTCGTGATAACGAGTTATTTATCTTGTTATCACGAGAAAACCGGACCGGACTCGTGATAACGCGATAAATAACTCGTTATCACTAGAAAACGGTTTTCTCGTGATAACGACATAAAAATATTATTAACGGATGCGGCCGTTCTCGGCTTCCGTATTACACAGACACTCGCTGGGTAACAACTTTAGATGAGCAAACAGGACGGGAGCTGGCAGGGACAAGAGAGGACGACTCATTAATGAGGAAATTAAACAAGAAACCTCGAGTGATTCACACATGCACGATGACATTATACCTTTTGTCAGTGGTTACACAAATAACTGTGTAATGATCCTACTGTAAACAACAGACAACTGTTGATCTGACTCTCTCACTGTAGATTATTGCATCGCATCATAAACAACCTATGATATAGTCTGAGTATTAGTGATAATAATAATAATAATAATAATAATAATAATGGAAGATTATGATGAATAATGTGTGACATTATTTGATTCTAGTTTAAGAGCACTTCATTAAACAAGGTGTAATTTCAAAACATTTACTATTTAATCGTTTTAAATACCTCCATTGTCAGTACTTTAAAGTACTCCCAGGATTACTTAAAATATAGTGAGTGTAAATGGCAACGTGAGCACTTCTAAGTCATGACTATCACTGAGAGGGGATAAAAGAATATGAACTCAACTGAACTTATGTTTTTGGAAATTTTTGTTTTGCTTTTTGTACTGTGATTACGTGGTGTTATTGTCACAGTTTGGTAGCGTGGAAGGCAGGAAGTGGACCCCAGTGCAGGACTTAAAAGATAAGACTTGAACTCAGCTTTACTTTAAGGGAAAATCTAGGAGAAAAACACAGTTACCATGTGGAGAAGACACAACAATGAACAGATGAAGATTCAGACAATAAATACACACTAGGTAATTAGGCAAATGGGAAACACCAGGGAACAGCTGGAACTCATTGGGCAAAACCACACACATCACAAAGACACAGAGGAAATGAAAACATGAAACACCAAGGGAGACATGACTAATTCAACACAGGAAAACTGAGGGACCAGATAGGGGAATATGGAAAGACAAAGGACAAACGCTGATGTCACTAGGACACCAAGGAACACAGAATGGAACTAACTAGAACCAACCTGCATGTCAGCGGTAACAAAAATGACAAGAACAGAAATACGGGAATATACTAAGAGCCACAAACAATAAACAAGATTCTTAAACTTCAAAACATGGGAATAAAACTAAAGCCACCACTCAATAGTAAATAAATATCAACATGAACGGGGACAAATAGTGAAAGACTAATCACTGACTAAATATAAACACAAATAAAAGATAATGACGAATAAAGGTAAATATAGGTAGGTGAACACTGGTCATCCATAAAACAACATCTGACCTCCTCCTTCACCTCTGGACCATTTTCAGCAGTGTTTCTCCTTTGAGGTGTGTCAAAATGTAATCCTTCATCTTGAGTGGAAGTTGGAAGGAAGCAAATCTGATCATGCTTGTGTGGCTTTTGTGTTTTCAGAGCAGGACTGTGGCACACACTTCCGATTACAGATCGTTTCTACTGAATGCAGAGTGAACGTGGACGATCATATTCCTACCCACCATCATTACCACCGGTCTTGTTGCAAATTGTAATTTGGAAACTTAATAACAGCTTACAATGGTGTGACTGGAGTGAACACTTGAAATCTGTTACACTTGCCCACATGGTCAAAATAAGGTTTGGATGTGGTATTTTTGGATAAAGACCATGTTCTTGTAATTCTCCATGGTTACAGTGAAACGATCCATGACCTCTAATACATTTTGAAGCCCAAATTAAGGATTGTGATTCTCCATGGTTTATCCTAGAGGGAGCTCTTCACATGATGTGATCAGGAGATCGCGTCTCCATTTCGCCTGCTTCTTCCCCACTGCCTCTTCTCTCGCAGCACAGCAGTAATATTTTGCAGGAAAGGAATGTGGAATCGTTTTCCTCTCTTTTGGTCAGCTGTTTTCAAGAAGCTCTTTCCTTCAAACACACACACACACACACACACACACACACACACACACACACACACACACACACACACACACACACACACACACACACACACACACACACACACACACACACACACACAGAATGGTCTCTTTGGCTCCCCAGGTACTTTGTAGCTTAATTGCCTCTAGGCAGATCATAGACTGTACCCCCCACCCCCACCAGACACACACACACGCACGCACATAAAAACACTCTCTTTCAAGGGACAAGAACATATACAATTTGAATGTTGATCAATTCAAATGCAGTTTTCTCTCATCCCCCCTTGTGCTTCTTTAGGGTATCTTCTCAGATCTTTTTGTGCGTCTCTGCAGGCAAACACATTTCCACCAACTGTCCCGCTGTTACTGCGGGCTAATAGAAGAGGAATGGAAGAAGTGAGTGAGGGAAGTTTATGAAGGAGGTCTGGTAGCGTTTGAAGCAGAGGAATGTGTCAGACAGGGCATATGCCGCCGGTAGCCTGAAAACATACACACATGCAGACATCCTGACACACACTCATTCAAAGATCCCAAGGGTTTCATCACTGGAGATTTAGGACAACCTGTCTCTGTTTGTACTTCCGAGCAAACAGGTAAGTTTGCGGTTAGTATTTAGTTTGCCTCTATTTCCTCTTTCTGCATTGAAGGCAAAACTGGAAATGATTAAAATCAGAGTGTGTGTTTGTTTAATTACAGTAAATCTCTTGGCAGCGCTGCACTGTAAGACCGTTCTGTAAGCGTGGAATGCAAATGCAACATTGCAAACATGCAGATCAAGTCAAACTTCCTGATGTTGCAAACCTTTCTTACAAATTGCTATCTTATACGGTAACTTGATGTGTAATTGCGTGTGCGTGTGTAGGTGTGTCTGCATGTGTGTGTGTGTGTGTGTGTGTGTGTGTGTGTGTGTCCTCTTGTGCACTTTATGTGAAGGTAGGAAAATGTATTCTTCTCTCTCAGATTCAATCAGTTTGAATTCAAAGAAATGTGCAAGCAAAGCAACAATCTGCAGATGCGGTGACTGAAATCTGTGCCATATACTTTATTGTCCATTCATTTTACTCTATTTTACTATATTTCATGATGCAAGAGAAATATTCACACAGACAATTTCACGCAAAGATTTTTCTTTACTTTTGAAGCTTCAGATGGATAACAGAAAATTCATTTTCACATTGAACAGTTTAATAATCAGAGATGGCAGAAGCACATGCTTCACCTGAGTACAAGTACAGATGCATGCATTAAAAAATATGCTTTACTCCAGCAGAAGCACTGATTAAGCTTCTTTACTCAAGTAAAAGTGAAAAAGTACTGGCTCTGAAGGTACATAAAAGTAGCTGAGGTTGAGGATATTTCTGCCAGCTTTTTTGTTTTTGCGAAGGAAATAGAAGCCCGTGCTGTATAACTGCAATAATAATATTATATTAGGCAATAGGAAAGCAAACTTTATTTAAACCTAAGTTTTAATTCTAATGAATGCACTTAAACACTAACTCTGTTTGCTCTTGCCTACATTGTTAATGGGTGACTTTGACTTTACGTGTAAACAGAAAAATGAGTAAAGTCAAGAGTTAAAGTGGGATTCAGTAGGTGTGGAAGCCCTAAGCTCAGTTGCAGTCGTGCAACCTGAGAAAACAATCATTTAGAAACAAATCACAATAATTCCTTTTGTGAGCTCCAGTAGATTTTATTTTTTTTGCGCACAGGCCGTTATTAGCATAGTGTTGCTGCTACTTTTGTGGATTAACACAACCCAGTTCATCAAGATATCAGCAGATGTTTCACATACTATTGTGGCTGATTTCCAACCCTAGGTGCTCTAAAACCAATGTACAGGTGAAAATTAGTGAGTTAATTTCATCAGGTTAATTTACTGTCTGCTACTCTTGTTACACCCTAACACTGGCCATGAACACCAGAGCTGCTCCGCACCAGTCCAACACAGTGCATCAAAGACCAGTGTAGCCTGCACTATACAACCTGAATAACACAAAATATAGATCAAATTGTTTTTGCAATATTTTCCATAATATGAAAAACATAACTTAATAAGCAACACATCATGTATAGATCCAATATTTGTTCAAAAATCTCTCAAATGAACTGGCACATTATATGTAAGCTTCAAATTTCCATTTAAATATAATCTCTCATTTTTCTCTTCTGTCTTTCTTACTTTAGCTAGCAGACATGCTGTGCTACAAAGTGAACACAAAACAATTTGTGTGATTGCTGATGTTTGTTGAGCTGATAGAAAAAAATTACGTTTCAAAATACCTACCTAAATACCCAAAATACCTTCAAATACTTAAGCTCCTTAATCAAACACGTTGTGCGTTGAGCGTGAGGATCATGATACTGAGGTACTGTGAGCACAACATACACACCAGAAATGCTGTCTAGATCATTCCAACCCACATTATCTTTAGTGCAATAAAAGATGCATAAATTATGTTTTGTTTTTTGTTTTTTTTGTTTTTACCCATCTCTTCATATGCAACAAGCACCTGTGATGGATACCAACAGTAGAGATATTTCTTTTACAAAAGTAAAAAGGTGTCAGGAAAAGCACAAATACCTCAATTCTTAAGTACATGAACAAGTACTGGTATTTCATCTGATAATAATTATTCTATGTCCAAGTCTTTTTAAAGAAAGACTCTTTTTAAAGTTTACACTCACACACTTCTATTAATTTGGTGAATTTAACAGAGACAGACAGAACAAGATTAATTGTGAACTGCCACACCAGTGGGTCCTTTGAGGCTCTTCATAAAAACAGTGCAGTTTAGGAAGTAATGTTCACATCTCATCCCGATTTGACCTTGCAATACAAATCTCAAGAGCTACATGTCAGACTTGTCATGACTGTACAATTAGAAAAAGATTGAACAAGCATGGTTTGTTTGGAAGGGATTTATGCAACAGCATTCAGCAAAAAACAAGCACAGCATATCAGCACAAACACCTCATCAAAGGGTGACGATTTGGACTTTTTGCAACCACGGTGACCGGGCACCTAACAATCACTCAATCGACCATGAACTCCTCCTTATACCAAAGTATTGTAGAGTCAAACATGAGACCATCTGTCTGACAGCTAAGGCCTGGCCCAAATTGGGTCATTTAACAGGACAATGATCTAAAGCACACCAGCAAATCTACAACAGAACACCCAAAATAGAAAAGAACCAAAGTGTTGTAATGGTAAAGTAAAAGTCCAGACCTCAGCCCGATTGAAATGCTGCGGCAGGACCTCACAAGAGCTGCACATAAATTAATGCATGCAAAACTTAGTGAACTGAAGCAACACTGTAAAGAAGAATGGGCCAAAAATCCTCCACAACACCGTGAGAGACTCATGAGCTCATACAGAAAATGTTTGCTACAAGTTATTGCTGACAAATATGGTTCTAGAAGCTACTGATTCATGAAGTGTTCTCAGTTTTTCAGATTACTGCATAGAGTCCTTTGAAAACTATATTTTTCAAATGAGTGTGGGAAAAAAAAGATGCTTTGGAGGTTATATTGTTGAAGCTCCTCCTCCTAGACTCTATTATGCAGCTCTTATGCCTGGCAGACCATCCAAAGTGAACTCTTCTAGGTTTGGCTTAGAGACACATTGTTCCTTTCTAGTGCCAACATATCTCACTGGCATCTGAGGATATCTTTATGAATTGAAGTTAAGTAGTCGTACGGATCATGACTTTGTAACACTACTTGTAAAATCTATGACGTTGTTCAGGTTGTTCTTAATGTTTCATTTACAGCATAACATATCCCCCCAGCCATGTCCATGGCTCTTCTGTGCTCTGGCCTCCTGTTTCTGCTGAGTTGTTTTCAGTCTGCTTCAGCCACAGTTGTAGCTGATAAGGACTATGGAGGCATTCCTCTGTGGATTAACCGCTTGCTAGGCGAGCCCAGTGTGCTGAGTCTGCAGGGGCGAATGGATCCAGCCTGGTTCCGCTCTAATAATCCGCAGCCCTGCCCTGAACAGTGTGACTGCCCCATCCAGTGGCCCACAGCACTCTACTGTGACCAGAGAGCTTTGGCACACATCCCTGACAGCCTGCCAGACAGAACTCAATACCTGTTTCTACAGGTAGGACAAACACTGACATGGACAGTGAGCATGTGTTACCTTAAGGTGGTCTACTGGAAACCAACTGAGGTTTCACCTCAATTTCCACTACAATACATTCTATATGCTTTTCATCAGTGTTAAATGATAAAAGGTAGTGAATTGTATTCTTGTCAGGGCAACAACATCTCAACCCTGTCCTCCTCTGTGCTGGCCAACGTTACCGGGCTTCGATGGCTCATTCTGGACAATAACCAACTGGAGAGCGACAAGCTGAAGCAGGACTCCATGCAGAGCCAGACCCAGCTGTGGTACTTCTTTGCTAACCACAACCACCTGAGTTCAGTGCCCAGTGCTTTACCAGCTGGACTCAAACAGCTGCGACTGGCCTACAACCAAATCAGCAGCATCAGCCCAGAAGCTTTCCAGAACTTGCATAGCCTGACATTGCTGTTGCTGCAGGGAAACCGGCTGAATACCATCACAGAGGGAGACCTCAGAGGTAGCGTAATGTGTCATTTCCTTTTGTTTGTTCATGCACAATTTACTTTGAACACTTATGGCTGGAAAGTAAGACAGAGAGCACAGCCTTATCCTGCTGACAAAAAAACAAAAAACAGAAAAACAATTCAGCAATTAAAAAAATGTTCCTTTACACTGCCAGGAAACATAAGAATATTTTTACATGTTTGTGCATCTCACTAGTAAATGTTTTATCTTAAAACTCATTCTATTTTAGCATCAGTATTAAGTTTTGCATGTTTGTGTGTGTGCATGACCTGTGTCATTTAGGTCTGCTCAGTCTGAACCTGTTGGACCTCAGCGGGAATTCATTTTCAGCCATTCCCAGGCACTTACCTCCCTCCGTTGAGCAGCTCTATCTGTCAAACAATTCTCTCGCTGGGCTGGATGAGGACAGTTTTGAGGGAATTCTCAACCTCAAGTATCTGCGCCTAAGTCACTGTGGCCTGCAGAACCGTGGGGTCCACCCGCAGGTCTTTAACCACTCCAGCTTGGTGGAGCTGGACCTTTCATATAACAAACTGACTGCTATTCCCACAGTGCCCACCACCCTACAGTACCTCTACCTGGAGGCCAATAAAATACAAGGTGAGGGCTACATGTTCAGCAAAGCATGTACACTGTAGAGGTGTTACTGAGTTCACGTCTCTTAATATGTCATACATGTTACTATTCAACAAGACAAAGCCCTGCTGTAATAGAGAAGAAATGCGGAAAGCTTTCACAGCTCATCCCTTTTAAAAATGGGCGGCTCTCCTTGCTGTATGCAGACATGGGAGGGGCTGGGTTTGGATGGTGAGGCAAGTATGAAGGCAAAAGAGGGAAGGAGAGACAAGGAAAGAAAAGGAGTGAAAGGAGGGTGGAGGTAAGAATAGACGAGGGGATATTAATTGGTTAGACGTGTGGAAAGTGGAGCTAGTGAAAAAAAAAAGTGAGGGGAGTGGTATGACAACATCTGTGATGGATTCGAAGGTAAGAGTGCCAGATGAGCCAGAAGCACATGCTGTTCCCCTCTTCAGTCTCCACTTTCCTCTCTCTCCGTCTGCGCCCCATCAGCTTGATTTTTTTTAAAACTTTTCAGCCAAAACCTGACTCACATGACCATTTAGCGGCGGGGAACTGGCACGCAGTTTTGGTTCAGGCGTTCAAGTTTGCTCTCATTTCTGAATGTGTGATGCAGCAGACAGTGGGGCTGTGTACCAGCGAGACAGACAGACAGCAAAATACTTCCACAATAACATACACCTCATCGTCTAGCAAGCAGCCTGACTGCTACTGCAGTCTTTGCCTGCCAAAGCGCACGCTCTGGCCTGAGAGACATTTTACTACTGAAATGGCTCAGAGAAATATAAAGAGGGTGTTGTGATTTCGCCTGCCTTCGTCTTTACTGCAGCACCTGTAAGACGGTAAATGCAGACTCTGTGGGAAGAAGACGGATTTCTGCAGATTGCACAGTTCAACTTTGATCTCTGAACTTGATGAACACATGATGTGAAACTAGAGCTCTCCAGACTGGCTTCGTACCTATAATGTCTTGGCGAGACTGCATTAATCCCATGGTTGTGACTCTGGTGAATAATGATGGTGAAAATAAAAATACCTTTCTGTCTGTTCACCACAGAGTTTAATGTGACCAGTTTCTGCAGAGAGGTGGGACCTCAGTCTTACTCCAAGATGAAGTTTCTACGATTGGATGGAAATAAAATATCCTACCATCAGCTGCCTCCCGACTGGGTGTTCTGCCTGAGAGTGCTTCAACGTATTTACGTCTGACTCCACTTTTTGAACACGAAACCAACACAGAGGTGCTCTGTGTAACTGTCAAACCATCAAACCTCCAACCACGACTCAGCATTTCATTATCCAGCTCATAATGTGAACTCTAACAGCCCATCTTTAAAGCTTAAAACCAGAGAAGGGTCTAAGACTCTTGATTATGTGTTCAAATATGTAGATACGCAGCCAGGTAGCGGTGGTTTCAAGAAAACTGAGCTTCAAAAGATAGCAAAACTTTAACTTAACCCTAAACCAGTGTTATTTATTGGTAATGACAGCGGTTCTGATCAAACCCTTTCTTATACCGCCACTGCAGCCTCGTGGCTTTCTCTCTTTTCCAAGTTCTGCATCATCAGGTTTTAAACATCTGTGTGTTATTAGTGAATAGGAACAGTGACAACCCATCTCATTTTTGAGTTTACTGAACGATGTGCTCTGGTTAAACTGAGCTGCCCTTGGGCAAAGGAAGCATGTATGAATGGCAAAATTCAGTAGCTTTCCCAGGAGCGGATCTGACTCAGTTAGCTGGACCCTGTTTAACAGCCACACCAGTCTACATGTGGAGCCGGGTGGAAAATGAACAAGACCTGACGCATGCTTTGAAGATTTTGTAAACCTTTTTATTGTTAGATTCTATAAATCTGAAGTCAACAACTGATTCCCATGATAAATAAAATAAAACAATAGTATACATATATATATATATATCACGTGTGTACCTGTCATTTTTAAAAATATACAAGCAATTCAAACAACAGTATTCTACAGTACACCAACAGTATTATGTAAAAATTTACAACATGACTCCCAAAAGAGTGCAGGAAAGCCAGTGCAGATGAAAATAGTAGTACAAAAATTAGGAGCTAAAATGAAAACAAAACCCCCACTATGTTTTTTTTGTTGTTGTTTTTAATTGCTATGCAGCTACATAATGTCAGCAATGTAATAACTGCAAACTGTCTATTTAAACTTCCATCTTCACACAGTGCTGTCGGAACAAATAAACCTATTGAGGAAATCACAGAATACAAATGCAGTGAAGACCTCACTGCTTGGGCTGTTTCTTGATACCTCGAAATGGCCTCTAGTCATGCACTGAAGCACTTATTGCAAGTAGACTGCCACTTGTGCACAACATTTCTGCCCTCTGTTGTCATTTTCCTGTTTGTTATGTGTCTAATCAGCTGGTCAGAGCTGGTGGTGGTGAATAACCTTGACTGGTTTAGAATTCAGTGAGGCAAAAAGAAAAGATGTAAAGATGCCGAAAGGTGTAAAACTAGTGTCTCGAGGCAGCTGGTGTTTTATTTGCACTGACAAAGTGGGTGCAATAATACCTTTCATTTTCTAGTTCTGTCACGGACTGCAATGAATACTGAGAACTGTGTGGGAGTTACGTTTGTAAAGATAAACACAAGGCCATCGACTCAAATCAGCACTGAATGCATGTATAATTGTGATTTTGGTATTTCCCCAGTGAATTATATGCAGCTGATTAGTATCAAATATTAATATAACTATTACTATCTAAGATAAAGGAAAAGTATTTTCTAATAACAGTGAGTTCGAACTCTCATAATCGCAATTTCCTTCATTCTCCAGTCATTGTGAAACAAAGATCATTTCTGAGATAGGTGCATCATCAGTTTCAGAAAATTCAGTTTAATTCAGTAAAATAAGAGGAAAGATCAGCTTAGTACAAGCAAAGCATTTGTTTTAAGATTTGAAAACCTGAACTATGAGAGATTTGACCAAAACACAAAAAACAGCACCCGACATGATTTCTTTTAGTGAATAAAATGACCCAGAAACAACAATATGCTTTGCAATAATCATCAGTAAAGTTTATAATACTTAAATACAGATACTAAATACTTTACCAACAGTACTTGGGTTTGTCTTTTCTCACTAAATCCACTGCCATATTTTCCCTGTCACACCATTTCTTCCAAACGCTGCATGTTTTTGATGGTCTGAACATACTTGTCCAATGTCTGGACCCACTTTTACCAGAGTCAGGAGTCACTCACACAGAGTTCCTTTGAGGGACGAGCACCAACCATAAAAGAGTGTGCAAGTTTGTTCCAGTGACAACCAGCCGGCAGTCTTCTGGCTGCGTATGAAGTCATGGTGGAAGGAGACAAAGTGAAGGAAAAAGCTTGCTGGTTCTGTGTTGCTGTTGAGGGACTGTAAACACAATACAAACCACATCATGCTGTCTTAAAGTAACAGTTTGACATTTTCAGAAATGTGCTTGATCACCTTTTTTGAATAACAGTTTTTTCAGAGCTGTGCTAATAGTTTCCACTTGTTTCCCTTGTTTTTGCTTCATAGTTCTTCAACATATTTAAAGTGACATCAGTCCTCTCATCTTTCTGTAATAAAAAATAAAAGCATTATTTCCCCGAATCCACATATACACTGTTAACATATATCTTCTGTGAAACTTTACAGATGTCAGTGCAATCAGCAGTCCTACCAGTCAGCACAAAACATATTGATATTTTTACCTTTTTTTGATGTCACAAAAGTTGGGTTTAAATATATAGGACCTGCTGTGGTCATACTTGACCCATCCATCTAGCCCTATCTCCTCCCTGTGTAAACATGGTGGCTCTGTGATAAGATAACATTAGATTCACCTTTGGAAATAAAGCATTATAATTATAATAGAGTGCACTGCATCTACAGATCTTAACTTGAAAGGCAGTGAGAGAGAGCACACCATCACTGTTCTCTGACATGTTTCTTCATACCACAAAGGTGGTGGGTGATATAAAGAGTTTTTAAGATGTGGTTCCGAGTCTGTGTATCAAAGTTGATTTTGACAGAGAGCTTGCTGAGATATTACCTATCTTCATATCTGGCAGCTGTGATAAGCCGTGACAGGCCAATATGTGCTAATTTGCCAATGTGCTGATAATAAAGAGTGGAAAATCAGTGTATATTGTTCAATATTTTGTTTATGCAATCACTGTGAGTGATTAGAGTGCTTAATGCACTGAAAACAGGACTTAAAGGCTTCCCCTTTTGCCCATGCTCCACCTCTCCATTAAGCTTCTTGCTTGTAATCTGACAAAATGTTACTGACCATACTGCAAACCTCCTTGGCAGATGTAATAACGTGGTCGCACTAATGACCTATGGAGAGCAACTGCGGTAATAATCTCTACTTATTTTAAGTTTATTTTTCCTGTAAATCACTCACCCTCCCACACTTAAACCAGACCTTTAATGCCTTCCTCATTTTCCGAACCATGAAGCACGATGATCATAAATAAGGCACATATTTATTGGAAGAAACTGCGCTTTAAGGGGAACCACATTTAAAACATGGTGCATATTTTGTTAGACTGAGCCATTAATAGTGTCTCCAAACCAACACCTGCATCTGAGAAGGTGCAGGTGTTGGTTTGTGAGTTTGCCAGATACAGAAGAGCTCGCTGTGGAGCCAGATGGCACACGTTAACACCACTGAGAAAAGAATCAGCAAATGAAGGTGCTGTTGTTGGTGCATTGACTGCAAGTCACTGATGTGGTAATTGTCCTTCACTGCAAAACAATGTGTAATTTTTCCCTTTTCTACTTCCAGACTCACCGATTTGCTCAGAAGATGACCTAAACAAAGTGGGAAAGATTGCAAAATGGATCTGGAAAAATACAGAAGCAGCTCTGTGTATTCGATTTTTCTCTTTGGTTTCGTGTTTGAATACGTACTAAAAAATTTGTAAAGAGACTGAAAGCTCATGTTAGTTTAGACGCTATTCATAGTCAGGGGTATTATCTTTACAGCAGAACAAAACTCTGGCTGGTGAAATCGTTAAGGCTCTCACCATTCCTCTCCTCTGAACTAAACTGTGCCTTGGAAACCACCAGTCAAAACAATCTGCTGTGAAGTTCCCTGTGGTGTCATAACAGCAACATAAAGAACTGCAGAGCTCAGGACGCTTCACATATCACATCCCCCTGCCCGCAAAACTGTCCGGTCAGGTGTTGGAAAAACTTGCCTCGTTGAATCTCAGATTTAATTCACTGCCGTCAATGATCTGTTGTACCATCGCAAATATTTCTGGATGGCTCCCAGCTGCTTCCCGATCTGTTCTCCTTTTTGATTTTGAGCTGCTAAGACAAATATGTTAATGTAGGAACAGACTCAGAAGTCTTGAAGCAAGATTTCTCTGAGCACGATAGACTTTTATGACATTGTTTGTGTTGATTTTATAGTCACAGATTTTTCTGTATTAGTTCATTGTCACTGGCTCTAACCCATATTACACCACGATCCCAGTGCCAAACAACAGAGAGACAGCTGGCAACTGAACACCGGAAATAGTTGGGAAATTAGCACCAAAAGCGCACAGCTCTCCCTCCTGAATTTGGCCGAGGGGAGTGAATATTGAACTTGTGTCATCAGGCTCCACAGTAAAACACTGAAAAAATGACAATGTTGCATCAAGTGTGCAGGAAGTGTGAGAACTGGGCTTTTTGCTAATGTGTGAACAATGTGGAAACTAATGTTATCTCTAATGGTTATTTGTTGTTGCAATGAAACTGTGGGTAGCAACGGCAATGCCCCGGCGCAGGATGTTGCTGTACTACTTCAGATAATATATAAACATTTGCTGTGTGGTATCTGACAGCTCAGACCACAGTTCCCTGCACGCCAATGCTATTATAGTTAAACAGATACAGTAGATAGATATGAAACAAGATTTAGCTAAAATTTTAAAATAGAAAACACTTCAACTAAATGAAATCATTTTGTGAACTAAAATAAGATCAAATACAATTAAATACAAAGGGAAATATCTGTAGTTTTAGAATTTGTTAGTTTGGTAAAAGAAGAAAAAAAAATGAATGAAAACATCTCACTGATGAGGTTTTGATGGACGTCTCTTGCAGACTGTGAGTCATCTGTTTCTGAAAACGTTCTGTGTTGTTATTGTAATTCCTGTACTTAGTTTTAAAAATATTGCTTCTGGCATATGCCCTCCATACAATAATAAATAAAAAGAGTAAAACTAACGCTGATAGTAATAAAAAAAAAATACACTAAAACTAAATATTTTCCACTCTGGAATCTGAAACTAAAGTGAATTAAAAACAAAAATAAAAATATGAATTCATTATAAAGTAGAATAGCTCTGATGGGT